>LPNX011001467.1:995-81288 GCA_001517045.1 Pseudotsuga menziesii | reverse complement strand
ATGTCTCATTCCCCTCTGGATTCGAACCTCCCACATCGGAAATACTCGTTCTTAACTGTTAAATTCCACATGTTATACTCCTAAGCAATTTGTTTATAACAAACATAGATAGAAATTTAACTGGATAACTAACAAGTGGTTAGAGTTGCACAGAAGCGTTTTATAGTTAGGACTTTCTTGCAAAAAAACTGTCATTCTCCAAAGATTGAAGGCTTGGCTGTATTGATTCTATCACATTCTTCCCTTTGATTGAAGAGCATTCGATACGAGAAGTCTTCTAGGAACTTTTGGGCCAATTTCTTAGCAACAAGGTTCTCTTTCTTTTCATAATCTCAGGTTTGTGGTAGAAGGATTGTCAAAGTGTTTTTTCCACCCATCAATTTATTATGAAGGTATCTACACAAAAATCTAACTCGTACTTCTAGTAACTAGAAGTGGATTTGGTAGAAGCATGCCCAGTTTTGCTAAAATGTAATTCATAGGAGTCTTGTCTAAAAATCTTTTTTTTTTTTTGCATAGATATGGCTAGATGATGGGAAACACAAAGGGACGAGGTAATTCTATGTATATGTTTTTTAAAGGAAGCCTAGTCATATATCATAGGAAGTTTGGTAATTTTATCTTCACAATATTTTTTTTTTAAATAATACAATACCGTCGCTTAAGCGACGCCTGTGTGTTTTAAAAAATACAATACCGTCGCTTAAGCGACGCCTATGTGTTTTAAAAAATACAATATCGTCGCTTAAGTGACGCCTGTAGGTGTAAATGTTTTTTTAAAAATTTCGTCATCGTCTCTTAACCGACGGCCTGTAAGTGTCGGATAACCGGCGATTTACATTTAACCGACGGTAAACTGAGGTGTCGCTTTACCGACGGATTGAAAAGATGTCGGATAACCGACGAAAATCCACCGATGCTTAAAAAAAATCATAGTGTCGTACATGCGACAGGGAAGTGTCGCAAATCCAACAATACGGTCGTTGGATTTTTGGTCGAAATGTAGTAGTGAGGTGTGGCAGAGTGCAGATGGAATCTTTCTTAGACAAGGGAAGTATGTAGTAGAGATCCTAAAGAGGTTTGGGATGGTGGACTACAGGGCTATGGCCACACCTATGGCATTGAACCTGAAGCTATTGAGTGATGTTTCATCAAAGTCGGTCGATGCTACGATGTATCGTCAAGTGATTGGGTCCTTGATGTACCTGACGAACACGAGATCAGATATTTGTTTTGTTGTGAACACCTTGAGCCAGTTCCTGACAGATCCAAGACATGTTCACTTGACTGCTGCAAAGCATATCCTGAGGTACCTAAAGGGTACAGTTGATTATGGGCTCAAGTACGATGCGAATCAGAAGATTAACCTGGAGGGTTATGTTAATTCAGATTGGGTAGGCAGTGCCATCGATAGGAAGAGCACTTCAGGGTGTTGCTTCAGTATGGGATCAGGTGTGATCTCTTGGTTTAGCAGGAAGCAATCCTGTGTGGCACTAAGTACAGCTGAAGTAGAGTATGTCGCAGCTTGTTCAGCTAGTTGTGAGGCAGTATGGCTACGGAAGCTACTGTCTGATTTATTTGATCTCCAGTTGGATGCTACTTGTATACATTGTGACAACTAGAGTTGCGTAAAGTTGTCAGAGAATCCAATGTTCCATGACAAGTCGAAGCATATCGAGATCAAGTATCACTATATCAGGAATATGGTGCAAAGGGGAGCAATGAAGCTCCAGTATGTTGCGACGGAGGAACAGATAGCTGATGTCTTGACGAAGCCATTAGCTAGGGTGAAGTTCGAGTACTTTAGGGAGAATCTTGGTGTTCTCCAGATCGAGATTTCCTCCAAGGGAAAATGATGAGTCGCGTAGCCATTCTGACATGATGAGAGGATTGGTTTCTTCCATGGTCAGATGTAAGGGCTGATCCATTCTGTCATGGTGAGAGGATTGGTTCCTTCCATGTCAAATATGAGTGCTGATATCCATAGCCATTCTGACAAGTAGGTCATATGTAAGGGATGAGCCATTTTGTCATGGTGAGAGGATTGGTTCCTTCCATGTCAGATGTGATTGCTGGCAATTCTGTCAAGTAGGACAGATGTAAGGGAAACTGCCATTCTGGGAATGGAGGCACCTGGTCAGTTACCAAGAAAACTCAGTCTAGGACTGAGAAGCCATTCTGATGTGATAGAAGGATGCGTTCCCACTTGATTAGATGTAAGGACTAAACCATTCTGTCATGGCTAAAGGATTAAGTTCCTCCCATGTCAAATGTGAGTGTTGACCATTCCGACGAGCAGGTCGGATGTAAGGGCAACTGCCATTATTGAGGAGAATGGAGGCACCTGGTCAGTTACCAGGTAGCTCAGTCAAGGACTGGGGGGCATTCTGATATGACTGTAGGATTGGTTCCAACAAGATCAGATATGAGTGCAAGCCCTTCCATCATTGTGAGCAGGATGTGTTCCCACCTGGATGGATGTAAGTGCAGAGCCTTTTCATCATTGTGAGCAGGATGTGTTCCCGCCTGGATGAATGTAAGTGTAGAAATCTTTCATCATTGTGAGCAGGATGTGTTCCAACCTGGATGAGAGTCTTTCATCATTGTGAGCAGGATGTGGTTCCGGTCTGGGTGGAAGAACAAAGATCTTCCATCATTGTGAGCAGGATGTGGTTTCGACCTGGATGAAAGTGCAAAAATCTTCCATCATTGTGAGCAGGATGTGGTTCCAGCCTGGATGGAAGTGCAGAACTCTTCCATCATTGTGAGCAGGATGTGGTTTCATCCTGGGTGGAAGAACAACGATCTTCCATCATTGTGGTAGGATGTGGTTCCAGCCTGGATGGATGTGAGTACTGTGCCTTTTTGACGAGTAGGTCAGATATAAGTGCTGAAGAAGACCTACATGGAGGCTAGGCCTACAACCGGCATGAAAAATGGCTGGCTCTGTAAAACTTCCTGTGATGAGAAGAATCATGAGATAGCACCCGTGATGATCCAGATCGAGTGATGATCTAGATCCAGTGATGATGTCCAGTGATGATCCAGATCCAGAAATGATGTTCCATGATGATCCAGATCTAGTGATGATATAGATCCAAAGATGAAGATGACTTGAAGACTAAGAAGACTTGAAGATGCAGATAACGAGATGATCCAATTGATACAGAGAAGAAGACCAGTGCTGAAAATTGTGTCGAAAGAATACCTTCCTAGTTAAGAGGGAGTGTTGATGTATTTTTAACTTCGGAATGTATTCATCTATGTATCTTATGTAATGTATTGTAACCTAATGTTTATTCCGGGATGTATCTATAATGTAATTGAGTCATGTTTTCATGCCCCGATGTTCTGATCGGAAGGATCAATAATGTAAACAAATCATGTCAAGTCATTGTGGGTAACCCTCCGATTGTCTAAGGGTTAAAGTCCCCACAGTTCCGAGGCACTAGCGTTATTAGACTCTCCCAGTAGAGGTCGGCCCTAGTAGGGTTTTAGTCATGTCGGGATTAGTATAAATAGAGAGCTGGGCTCTCTATTTAGTACACAACTCATATACACTCAAGTGTAGCGCATAGTTGAGGAAGAAGAAGACACTGGGGCTAGATAAGAAGAAGATTACTGCTGTCGGGGGATCACTTACTGTTTTGGGATTTTACCATTTTGGTGTTGATTCTATCTCTAAGGAAGTTGCGGGGTTTTCTCCATTTATGGTTTCCCCGAGGAAAAACATTGTGTTCATTGTCTCTTGTGTTTGATTGTTGTACTTGTTATTCTCTCAGTTAAAGATCCTAATAATGCTAGCTTAATGTTGAAAAACTAACATTAACTTGCTCCAAAAGTCAAAATTGTGGTTCCCAAAAACTGATGGCTTCTCCAATTAGAATTTGGATTGCCATATTCTTCCCATCCCCATGCAATAACTACCTCAACCAATTTCTGGTAGAAATAAATGATTGGGGAAAAAGATAAGAAATGGGTAGTTGACAATTTTGATGGGTTTTCCCTTTGACATTTGGCTTCTCCCCATTGGCTCAAAGCTTTGAATACCCCCCCTATCCTTAGGAAATAATGCCCCCATCTCTTTAATGTTGCATTGACATAACTGGTTGTGGGTATTTTAATTAAATTGCATATTTACATGATGTCCAAAATTATAATGTGCCTGGCTAGCATGAAATACCACCGGCAACGAATTTTAAACGTCGAAACATAAAACGCTAAATCAATGGTGGGGATTTTTCCTTTAGCTCCACACCACGATTAAATACAATATATACATCATATACATTTTTAATGCAAACGGGGTCAAAACCAAGGTGTTACAACTAGATTATGAAATATTTCCCGGAACAATGGGTCTCATCCCCAACAAAACATAAATGTGTTAGAAAACTCATGGGTTATGACTATGAGATCAATTACAATAAGGGTAAGGACAATCTTGTGGCAGATGCTCTTTCTCGCACATTTGATGACCATGTTTCTCTTTCATCTATTTCTACGCCTATTCTAAATTGGTTGCAATCTATTCAGCAAGCCTATGTCAATGAATCTTCATTATCTGAAATCATCCAACTGTTGGCCAATAACCCTTCTATTGTACCACATTACTCTTGGGATGGTTCTTCTCTGAGATACAAGGGTCATCTAGTGCTTCCCCAGGGCACAGATCTTCAAGAGGACATCTTCTATGAACTCCTGCAACATGGCACTTGGTTTCTTCACAATGTATGAGCGGGCACATCGTAACTTTCTTTGGAAGGGAATGAAAAGGGAAATTCAACAGATGGTGGATGAAAGTGATACCTTCCAACTCCACAAGGGTGAAATGACACTCCTTCTAGGATTGCTCAAACCCTTAACCATCCCTACACGATTTTGGAAAGATATTTCGATGGATTTCATTGAAGGGATCCCTAAATCTAGAGGGAATACATTGATCTTGGTAGTGGTTGATTTGCTCTCCAAATATCATCATTTTTGTGCCCTCGTCCATGCATACTGCCTCCTTAGACACACAAATTTCCATGGACCAGATATTCCATCTTCATAGAATTCCTTCTTGCATTGTCTCTGATCACGATGTAACTTTCACAAGTCATTTTTGGACACAACTATTTCACCACACTAGCAACAAATTGAAGATGAGTTCAGGGTATTACCCACAAACCGATGGTTAGACTGAATTTATGAACAAATGTTTGGAAAATTATCTTCATTGCTTCACCTCTAAACAACAACATTAGTGGGAAAGTGCCTCCCTGTCACTGAATGGTGATACAATACCTACTACCACACAACATATAAAATGAATCCATATGAAGCAGTCTATGGTGAGACACCACTAGTGCTCCTTCCATAAACGCCTTGCACTTCACTAGTTCACGTAGTTGAGACAGTTCTCTGAAACCAAGATCAGATTCTTCATATTTTGTAGGACAATCTTCACAAGGAAAGAAACTGAATGAAAAACAAGCCGATCAACATTGTTTTTAGTTCACTTTTCAAGTTAGTGATATGTTTTTTCTTTGTCTACGGCCTTACAAGCAATCCTCCCTGAAACTCAAACAACTTCTTAAGCTGGCTCCAAATATCTATGGGCCATATAAGGTTCTTTAGAAGATTGGGCCCATTCCTTATAAATTGGAACTTCATCCTTGTTCTCGCGTTCACCCAATATTTCATGTCTCGTCTTAAGAAAGTTATTGAAACCAAAATTAGAGGACAAACTATTTTACCATAACTGGAAAATGAAGGATCATTCATTTTGGAGTTGGATTCCATCCTCAATAGGCACACTCGTTAGCTTACAGAGGCGTTAATTTAGTGGCACGACATGAAACCAGAGGATGTTACATGTGAACCACTCCTTAATATCTAACAACAATTTCCACATCTAAATCTTTGAGGACAAAGCTATTCTAAGAGGGAGGGGATGTTAGGAACCCGTGTCAACACTTCTCTTTACTTTGTTAGTATATTTTTTTTGGATGCATATGCTTTCTAAGTCGTTTCGTGAGTATATTTTATTATCCCATATTAATGAGGAGTAATAGTTGTTTAGATTATACTTAGTGTATAAGTACGTTTGAGGCCAATGAAGGCATCCACAAGTTATTTGTATTGAGCTTGCTCAAAGGAGGTTTCCCCCTCAAAGTGGCTCGTGATTAATAAATTCCTTCTGTGTTATGTTATTTCTGTTATATCATGCATTTTCATTATTTATTACAGGAGGGTTCTCTCATGTGATAGGTGAGTTATTTTAGTAGATTTGATAGATTAGATTTTTCACTACATTAGTGTGAAACAACTTGCAATCTAAAAATTGATACATTTGATAAAGAATTTAGGGTTAGTTGTAGCAAAAGTAAAGATCTAAAATTTCCATTGTATAATGTTTTTTTCCTTCTTGTTTGAAATCCTAATGGACAAATATGTATTCATAATTGGCTACCATGGATGTATGGGGATATTGAACTCGTTCTAATACCCTAGACTAAACTTTTGAAATTTGTTATGACAAGGATTGACTTTCAATTTCTTTGGATTCATCTCCCTAGGTTGTCATTAGGTTATTGGAAACAAAATATTTTTCAAGGCAATAGAGGACACTCTTGGCACCTTCCAACATGCAATTCCCAAAAATGTTCAAATGGAAGGGGTTCCCTCTCTCTTGGTTCTTATGACTAGACATGGGGGTGTCCCAAACAAAATCACTCTATAATGTGGAAAGTTGGTTTTGCTATAGGATATTGATTATGCAAAATGGAATTTCATTGTAGATTTTTCCATAGCATTGGGCACATCATATGTGATTTCCTTAGACAAGAGTTGATGTTAAAGTGTTGAAGAGGAAAAGGAATCTAAAGAAAGGATCCAACCTTTTTGTCTTTAGCTTTTATATAGTAAGAATCCACAAGTGATTCTCTAATTGGTAACTATACTACTTAGGAAAAAGGGGACCCATGTATTTTTTTCAAGTGAGGAGGACTTAGTTCCTAGTATAGAGGAGACCTTGGAGAGGATGGCGGTCTAGTTTTAATATAGAGAAAAAAATTCTCAATTGAATCACTTGATCCCTTAGATAGATTATGTGAAAGAATATTTTATTGGAGAATTATCTCAGATAGTTTTAGATGATATGCAATTTCCAATGTCCTCTAATGATTATGGGTGATAAATATTTGAGATAAAGATTCTAGAAGAAGGGAATACAGATCTTATTATAGATACATTCCCTAAATAAAATGAAAAAATGAAATACCTATCATAGGGAAATTATTGAAACCATTTATTTTTATATGGCAGCTATTTCTTGGCCAAAAGAACAAACAAATCATAAACCAAACAAAATGCACGAAACCCATTTATGAAGTAAAAACATTTGATTCATATAATATCATTATCACACAAGAAAAAAAGCATGCATCATAGGATAGATCAATGTAAGGTTGTGTGTGGTGGAAAAATGGATGTGATAGCCTACCAGCCTCAACAAATACAAAGTATATGCAACTACTTCAGATGCAACATGAAAGGAGACTGTTGATCCTAGATTTGTTATCATTTTTGGCAGTTAAATTACTCATTTAAACATATGTTTTATTATTTTTTTGCATATTTTATGTCACGCAGATCACTATTCAGCCCCAGGTATGAATGTATTTAAGGTTTATATAAAATCCATTTATTATTATCATTTTATGACTTTATTAATTAAAATTGACATGGTTTGAAGCGCATTTGATTTATTAATTTATATGTACATTTATTTGCAGGATATATAATATTTTTGGGCGAATTAACAACAAACACACATTCAGCTAGCCATGCACACAACACGTCCAGCTCACCATCCAGCTCGTTGCGAGATATTCGTTGGAAAGGTTTCTAGGCATTTAAATGTTGTTATTGCAGACCATAGTTCTTAAGCGCACTAGCAAATAGACATCGCATTCGCCCTCGATCTGCGCCCAACATATCCAGCTCGTTGTTCAGCTTTCCATCCAAATCGTTAACCAGAATGCGTGCTGTTGATAACCTATTCCAGGCATTAAAATGTTGAAACAGTTCTGAAAACAACCTGTTGTCCATGCATTCGGATGATGGCGAAGCCCGCTTCTAGATGATCCACCATCACGCTGCCCCTGCTTGACACCACACCAAAGGTCCACGCGTTTGAAGATGCAATGGTTCACATTCTAGAAGGATCGCCCGTGTGCTCTCCTCTGTCCAACACCGGTCCACTTGCCGCGCTAACAAAGGAGCCTGTGCGCCACATCTCGCACGCTGAAGAGAAATGTTTACGTTGAAGAGGGAGCTTGTGCGTTACACCATCCAATGAAGAGAGCCGACGCGCACTAAAGAAGGAAGATCCTATGCGTTGGAGTTAGATTAATTAAACACCTTTATGGATTGACTAAATTTAGAGAGCACTTCAGGGATAATTTTAGGGGCGAAATTTAGCCCATGGGCTATTTTCCATGTTTTTCTCCAAAACAATATTCGCCATTTTGCATTTTTTGAATCCCTGTTTCACCCAATTTTGATGGGGTAAAATCTTTTCACCCTAAAAATCGCCAAATTATTATATAAACGAAATAAAATCCTTGGAAATTAAGATATTTTTTGAAAAATATAGCCAAACATTTTATAGTTAGTGTTTTAAAAATTGGTAAGATTCGCCCACATTTATACACTTTTAAATAAGTATGGTTCCTTAAAATCATCACTGGAGCACTTGACCACTAAAGGCTCGACTTGCTCATCCCTGTAAACACTATATATAAACACCTCCTTGTGCAGAGTTAGAGAGTTGATAATTTCATTTGTTAGACAGTCATTTTTGAAGAAGAATTTTGTAACTCTGTTTTATCCTTTTAATATAGAGTTGTTTGCTTTGTTGTTGATGATTGCGTTTGAGTAGGTGTTAATCAGGAAAGACCCCTGATTGCTGAGAGGGCCCCTCATCAACCAGAGGTTCATTCTTCTGTATAATTTTGTTCTTTTCTTTCTATTATAGCTAGTTTAGTTTATTTTCATTAGATTACTGTTATTTCCTGTAATGCAATTTTATTTCTGAAATTAGATAGTTAACTGCGCGCATAGTTTGTTTTAATTTGTTTTCAGTCATTTCATTTCCAGTTTATTATTCAGTTTATTTGCAAGCAGGTAGAATAGACTGCTTTTTGATCAAGTTAAATAGATTCAGTTATGTTTATTTCCTTTCTGTTATAAGTTATGCAATTTGAATTTTAGTTTGTTTATTAATGTGCAATGATTTTCTTTTCATGAATTTGTTTAAGTTTATTTCACTGTCAAATTTGCTTAATAAGTAGGTTTACTTATTGCCTTTATGTATTAGATTTACATCTGCACGAATTCAACTGAAGATTAGCTCATTTAGGTTAATTTCTATAATTTTAACTGTGCAGACTGTCATTCGGACAACCTGTTTAAACTGTCATTCAGCCACCCCTTTTAGACCTACAGTTCAGTCTGTCATTCAGCCCGTAGTTTCGTTTTTTTATGTTTTTAATGTGTTTTGAGATTGTTTTCAGTTATGTTTCTTTAATGTTTGAAGTATGATTTGACTGTAATAGTTAGATGATAGTTCTATTTACATTAAAGTTAAATTTGGATTGTTTTAGGTTATTTATTAAAAGTTACCTTACTTCTTTTTACCTTGAATATGTTTTGAGTTATTTTTAGTTTTGTTTCTTGAGTTTGTTTCTGATTTCTTTTTACCGATGTATTGTTTTGTGTTCATGCCTTTGGATTGATTTATCCATTTGCATGTAAAATTCAATGTTATATGTGTTATCGTTAGTATGTTTTTAGGTTCTTCCCTTTTACATTGTGTGATTACTGAAAGAGACTTGTAAGACATAATTCAAAGATATTCCTATTAAGTTTTCTACTTGTTTCTTTTTATTAAGTTTTCTACTTGCTTATAACTTAGGTATTCCTTGCATCTTAGTTTTCAATTTAAAAAGTTAGTTGTTGATAATATATTTTCAGTTTAAAGATTATTTATTCATAAGAAATTATCAATTATCTAGTTTATTATTCTGTTCTGGTTCAATTCCTTTAATAGTTGAATTCTTAGAAGTTTGACTCGTTTTTTCATTTTGAAAGATCTTTCAATATTTTGTTTGTTAAAATATTTCCATGACACCATAGGAACCCCTCTACCTTCGCATATATTTTGTGTCAACTCTAAGCCTACCAACCTCGATCGATAATTAAATATTAGGTGAATTAATCTAGACGATATAACACCCGACATTTTTGGCGCTGTTGTCGGGGAGTTGTTCTGTAAGGTAGAGTAGAAATCCTTATGAAGTTTAGTAACAGGCTTGTGGTGGCAGAGCGGTAAGACAAGAGGTAAGAACCTGCACATCTGTTATAATAGGTGCCCCCAAATTCAACAGTAGTAGTAGCATAGGTTTTTCTTTAGTTTAAACCTTTTTTTTCATGAGCAGACTTAGAAATCCTCAGATTTGTTAAGACTAGAAAACTTATTGAAATCCCTACTAACTTCCGTAGGGGACGTAATTACCCAACTACTAACTCACCAGAAAGGTATCGAAAGACACCGGTCGGAGGTAGTCCTACTCGGAAACCTAAAGAGACCCCCTCAGGGAATCTTACTGGGGAAGCCATAGAGGAATAAGGAACCTTGACAGGAGGCTCTAAGGATCCCTATTAGATTTTTAACATTAAGCTAGCATAACATTAGGATATTTAACTGAGAGAACAACAAGAACAACAATCAAACAAAAGAGACAACGAACACAATATTTTTCCTCGGGGAAACCATAAATGGAGAAAACCCCACAACTTCCTTAGAGATAGAATCAACACCAAAAGTAAAACCCCAAAACAGTAAGATGATCTCCCGACAGCAGTAACCTCTTTCTTCCTTGCCCCATTGTCTTTCTCTTCCTCAACTATGTGCTACAACTGAGTGTGAGTGAGTGTGTGATAAATAGAGAGGCTAGCTCTCTATTTATACTAATTCCCGACTTGACTAAACCCTGCTAGGGACAACTTCACTAGGTGAGTCTAATAACCCTAGTGCCCCAGAACTGCGGGGACTTTAACCATTAGACAATAGGAGGGTTACCCACCTTGACTTGACATGACTTGTTTACATTATAGAAACTCCCGATAGGAATATCGGGGCATGACATGACTCAAGTACATTACAATACATCCCAGAATAAACATCAGGTTACAATACATAAGAAATACAAGTGAATACATTCTAAAGTTACAATTACATCAACACTCCCTCTTAACTAGGAAGGTATTCTCTCGACACAATTTAACAACACAAGTCTTCTTCTCTGTATCATATGGATCATCGTCAAGCTCTCGTCATCTTCATCTTCAAGTCACCTTCATCTTCAAGTCCTCTTTCATCATCGAATCTGGATCATCACTCGATCTAGATCATCACTGAATCTGAATCATCACTCGATCTGGATCATCACTAGACATCATCACTGGATTTGGATCATCACTCGATCTGGATCATCACTGGACATCATCACTGGATCTAGATCATCACTGGATCTGGATCATCACTGCTGGATCATCATCACTGAAATCATCACAGGTGCTATCTCATGATTCTTCACGTCACAGGAAGGTCTACAGCGCCAGCCCTTTTTCATGTTGGTTGTAGGTCTAGCCTCCATGTAGGTTTTTCTTAGCACTTATATCTGACCCTAAGTCAGAATGGCCCATCCAGCACTTACATCTGACCTTGACTTGTCAGAAAGGCACGCCCAGCACTCACATATGACCATGAGAGGAACTTAATCCCCTCACCATGTCAGAATGGACCAGCCCTTACATCTGACCATGGAAGGAACCTCATCTTCTCCCATGTCAGAATGGCCCAGCCCTTACATCTGACCTACTCGTCAGAATGGCCCAACACTTTTATCTGACCTACTCGTCAGAATGGCCCTGCACTCACATCTGATCATGTGAGAACACATCCCACAGTCATATCATAATGGCCCCCAGTCCTAGACTGACCTTTCCTGATAACTGACCAAGTGCCTCCATTCTCCTAGAGAATGGCATCAACTCTTATATCTGATCAAGTGGGAACCAATCCCTTAATCACATCAGAATGGCCATGCGCTCACATCTAATCATGTAAGACTACATCTTACAGTCGTTTCAGAAAGGCCCTCAGTCCCAGACTAAGTATTCCTAGTAACTGACCAGGCACCTCCATTCCAAGAATGGCAACAGCCCTTATATCTGATCATGTAGGAACCAATCCTACAGTCATATCAGAATGGCTCAGCACTCATATCTGACATGGAAGGAACCAATCCTCTCACCATGACAGAATGGCTCAGCCCTTACATCTGACAATGGAAGGAACCAATCCTATCACCATGTCAGAATGGATCACGAACTCATCACTTCCCCTTGGAAGGAACCTCAATCTGGAGAACACCAAGCTTCTCCCTGAAGTACTCAAACTTCACTCTGGCTAATGGCTTTGTCAACACATCAGCTATCTATTCGTCCGTCGCAACATATTGGAGCTTCACTGCTCCCCTCTGCACCATATCTCTGATATAGTGATACTTGATCTTGATATGCTTTGACTTGTCATGGAACACCGGGTTCTCCGACAACTTCACACAATCTCTAGTTGTCGTAACATATACAAGTAGCATCCAATTGGAGATCAAATCAATCAGACAGTAGCTTCCTTAGCCATACTGCCTCACAACTAGCTGAACAAGTTGTGACATACTCTGCTTCAGCTGTACTCAGTGCCACACAGGATTGCTTCCTGCTAAACCAAGAGATCACACCTGATCCCATACTGAAGCAACACCCTGAAGTGCTCTTCCTATCGATGGCACTGCCTGCCCAATTTGAATCAACATAACCCTCTAGGTTAATCTTCTAACTCATCTCATACTTGAGCCCATAATCAACTGTACCCCTCAGGTACCTCAGAATATGCTTGGCAGCGATCAAGTGAACATGTCTCGGATCTGTCAGAAACTGGCTCAAGGTGTTCACAACAAAGCAAATATCTGGTCTCGTGTTCGTCAGGTACATCAAGGACCCAATCATCTGACAATACATCGTAGCATCAACCGCTTCTGATGAAGCATCACTCAATAGCTTCAGGTTCGATGCCATAGTTGTGGTCATGGCCTTGCAATCCATCATCCCAAACCTCTTCAAGATCTCTACCGTATATTTCCCTTGTCTCAGGGAAATTCCATCTGCATTCTGCCACACCTCCATGCCTAGAAAATAGTGCATCATTCCCAAGTCCTTCATTTCGAACTCGGCAACAAGCTTTCTCTTCGTATCAGCAATCAACCCATCTATACTTGTTACAAATAGATCATCTACATACAGTAGGAGCATCACTGGGTTGCCATCTTCAACCTTGTAGTAAAGGTTGGAATTTGCTTTACTTTTGGTAAAGTCCAAACTAGATAGAAAGCTGTCAATTCTGTCGTACCATGTCCTGGGTGTCTGTTTCAAACCGTATAGGGATTTATTCAATCTACATATATGAGACTCCCTGTCATGTGTCTCAAAACCGAGTGGTTGTTCCACATACACTTCCTCTTCTACTACACCATTCAAGAAAGCAGTCTTGACATCCATCTGGTGTATCTTCCATTTCATCACTGTAGCCAGAGCAAGTACTGATCTGATAGAAGTGTATCTGGCTACAGGTGCAAAAGTTTCTTCATAGTCTATTCCTTCTTTCTGAGAGAAACCACGAGCAACAAATCTTGCTTTATATTTTTCTATGCTACCATCAGCAGCATGCTTGATCTTGTAGATCCATTTGGAAGTTACAACTGACTTCCCTTCTGGTCTTGGGACAACATCCCAAACATCATTTTTCATGATCGATTGATACTCTTCAATCATAGCATCCTTCCATTCTTTCCGTTCTGCCGCTTCTTCATAAATGGAAGGTTCTTTATCAATGAAATCACATAATAATGCTACATATCCGGAGCAGGATCTGGTCCTCTTTCTTTCTTTGTGATTTTATTTTGGAGCCCCATATCTTTCCACACCTTGGATAGCTTCTCGTACCCAAGCAAGTTTCCTCTTGTGAGGATTCTTCTCCTGAGGTGGATCTACAGGTCTTTGTGGTTCTTCAAATTCTCGATCTTCTTCTTGAGTTTCTTCATTCATGGTTGTATCATGAATTCTGGGTGCTTCTGCTTCTTCAAGTTCTTCAGTAGGTTTCTTTCTGGATTTGTTGTAAGCTGTGTCTTCATCAAATGTCACATCCCTGCTGATGTCGATCTTCTTGAATCCTGGGAAGTATATTCTATAAGCCTTCGAGCTTTCAGAGTATCCCACAAATATACCCGTCTTTCCTGAAGGATCTAGTTTTGTTCTCTTCTCTTTGGGAATGTGTATGTACACAAGACAGCCGAATATTCTGAGATGGCTGACTTTTGGTTTCTTGCTGGAGAAGAATTATTCAGGAGTCTTGTTCTTGAGTACTATGTGTGGAGTACGGTTCTGTACATACATCGTTGTTCTGGCAGCCTCTGCCTATAGATGCATGGGAAGATCTTGGTCATGAAGCATATCTCTTGCAGTTTCCATGATAGTTCTGTTCTTCGTTTCTACAATCCCATTCTGTTGTGGATTATAGGGAGTGGACAACTCCCTCTTAATCCCCGAGTCTTTGCATAACTCTTTGAATTCATTTGATGTGAATTCTCCGCCATTATCTTATCGAAAGGTCTTGATCCTCTTTTCTGTGTGGTTCTTGATCAAGGCTTTGAATTCCTTTAACTTGTTGAATACTTCATCTTTGTTCTTCATGAAGTAAATCTATGTCTTCCTAGAAAAGTCATCAATAAAGGAAACATAGTATACATACCCGCTTAGAGATCTTAATGACATTGGTCTGCATACATCGGAGTGGATGATTTCCAAGATTCCTTTTGCTTTGCTCTCATTACTTGGAAATGTCTTCTTTGTGTTCTTTCCTTTCGCACATCCTTTGAATACCCCATCATGTTTTGCTTGAATTTCTGGAAGACCTTCAACAGCTTTGCTTGCAAGTGGTAGTGCTTTGTAATGCACATGTGCAAGCCTTCTGTGCCAAAGCTCATTTGGCTCTATTGTATCATGGACCAAGGCTTGTTCTGGATGGCCCTTCAATTTATACAATCCTCCTTCTTGTTCTCCAATCACTACTGCATCATCAATAGTATTTCCTTTTGGCCACGTGATGACTTGACCATCTATAAATGCAACCCTCATTCCTTTTGCATCTAATGCAGATATGGAGAGAAGGTGCTTCTTTAGTCCTGGTACAAACAATACTTTCTTCATTGTCATAGACTTTCCAGAGTCTATGTTATAGGAGGATTCCCCACTACCTTTTATTGGATATTGGTAGTCATCTCCGAGCTTCACCTTGTGAGGTGATTCATGTTCTGATAGTCTCACAAAGGATTCCTTGAATCCTGTCATATGCTTGGCATCCCCACTGTCTATAAGCCAATCATTGCTTCCATGTGTGATATTTCTCGTGAGAGCAAAAATCAAAACATATTCTTCATCACTTGAAGAATCTTTACTTTCATATTTGGTCTTCTTTGTGGAAGATTCATCATCCTCTGCAACATGAGCATGATGTCATCTCTTGTTGTTTTTCTTCTTGTGAGGGTTTCTTTTGTTTTTAGGACAATCTCTTGTAAAGTGTCCTATTTCATCACAAGTATAACATCTGAGTTGAGATTTCTTGTGGGAAGAGTGCTTACCTTTAGAATGATGATGATGATGGTCCCTTCTAGGTTTCTTGGATTGAACTGTGAGAGCTTGATCTTCACTTCCCATATTTTCTTCTCGAGCTGCTATCCGAGCTTCTTGTTGTGAACATTCTTCCCAAAGTCTGCTGAACTTGACTAACTTCTTTCTGGCACAGATCCCTTGAATGAAAGAGTCCCATGTCCTAGGGGGACCATTCAAGGTGTTTGTTTTAATCATTTTACAAACTCCTAAAAAATAATCTCATCCTTAACCGAACTAAAATAACAAAGAGCCTTATAAACTCTTTTGTAGGGACTACCCCCTTTGGCTTCATTAGGAGTTTTGCCTAAACAGAGGAGTAAAGATCATGTGACAGAACCTGACTCAAGACTTGCCCCCAAATACACATCGAGCAACTTGAAGATTTCTTCTACGCTAACCCCCTAGGTGCGTCTAAGGCGACAACATTCTTTTGGCGTCGTTGCCAAGGATAAATCTTTTTATTCCCAGAGTCGACTTACATTTTCTTTTTTCCTTCGTATAAAATTTGATTGATCTAGTCAACCTCTAAATTTTACTTGATCCATTTGGCCACTCCACTAACCTTTTTCCTTTAAAAAAAAACAAAATATATTTTTTGTGAAAAAGTATTTAATTGTATATTTGTTCCTTCTCACTTGGCGACTCCATTGAAGGGATAAAACCCTGTTTCTCATACATCTTGTTGAGTTTGTTGTGTGTAAAGATGAGCTCATGCAACACATTGAAAATATTTAAAGCTCATTATTTCATAGCTCCTCTTGTTCAGTATGAAGTCCATTCCATGGTTATATCAAGTGCATGCTTCTGATGTCCAATATGGAAGATTAAAGGAAAATGTGTGGTGCTAAATTGGCTAGTAATCTCCATCCCATTGATTTTTCAGGCATTCCGAGTTTTCCTAACGATGAATATACCCAAGACTTTCATGCAAATGGTGATTCAACCATCGGACACATCACATCCGTCCACTAATTATGCCCACACATGGGGAGGAAATGGTGGATAGTTTGGTCAAAATGCCTAAGCCTTTTACTATTCAAGATTACATTCAACCAAGAAAACTCATTACCATCTTGAACTCTTCGGATGCTCTCCATGGCCTCGAAAAAAATGAGGAGAAGCATAACATTGGGAGTTCACAAACAAAGTTGTTGTCACGTCCCCTCCCATCAATCTGAACCACGGAGGGAGACATGAACGATATGTGGGGTTCCAAACTTCGCCCCTGACCATATTACGAAATTCTTAACATCTAAACGCATGTGCAAATTCATTTTAAGCATACACAACGGAATTAAACCTTATTTATGCACACACACAACATGCAATTACCAACATGTTCATCACGGGCATAACAATAAGCCATGCACAACAATAAAATCATTTTCATGCTATTAACAAGCATCTAATTGAACAATCCATGCTGAGTTTGTTCATTCAATTTAACACAATTAACAGTCATTCATAACACATAAAGTATGCATTATCAAAGGCAGTAGAAACACTTATCTTTTAATTGTAATTGACCGAGCAACTAGTTATGGAAGAGCAACGTTCCACCAAACCGTAGGTCTATGTCCAACCTATATTCTTTCAGCTAAGAGACCACCCCAAAGCTGGGCTATGTATCCACTGAGAACTACTCGGGCTCACTCATAACCATAGGTACAAGCACTCATGCTAAGCCATCACACAGTTGGGTTTGTCAAGCAAGTAGGGAGACAGAGAAAGAGATAGTTAAGCCAGTGAGCACAACCATAGAGCTACAGGCATCTCAATTTGACTTCAAACAGCCTTGCCACCCACATTACCTACCACACCCAACACAAGGAAGGTCCCCTTCTCTAGTCCCTCAGGAGACCCTTCCCTCCAGTGCTCTTCCAAATGGGCATAGAAAGGTCCAAGCCGCTAAATCCTCAGAGGTTCTTTCTTTCACTTGGTTTAGCAAGCAACTCCAACCTCTAATATCACTCCCGCTTTATTCCACTCTTGGATTTTTCCAATTTGTTGGCATGTGACTGTCAATCACGGAATTCCACTTTTGGGCTTCCAAATCTAGGTTTTCCCATGGATTTTTGGACTTTTGGCACTCTCAATTTCGCCCTGGGGTTCATATCTATGGATTCCCCATTGCATTCCATTCCTTACGTGAATTTCTAAGTGTTTTTGGCACTTCAAAATGTGGGTTCTTTCCAAGTTGCGATTTTTTCCAATTTCCCTGTCATTTTCCAAGTTGGGAATGCATAGCAAGTTGGAAAATGACAGTGTTACACGGGGATAATTTCCACAAGGTCGGGGACACGTCCCCCTCGCTCCCCACACCCCAGGGACTTGGGGGATACAAGCGAAACAATTCTCCTCGTCCTCAATTTGGAGAAACTTGAGGAAACGGAGTGGGGAGCTCGTCCCCCTGTTTTGAAGTGTGCACCAGTGACGTGGAGGGCTCCTAGGTGCTCCAGTAGAAATGTTAGTATCAATTTCTTAAAGTAAAAGGACAGAAAATGAAAGATAGGGAAAAATACCAATTTTACTTAAATTTTTAACATTATTCCGGATGTTTGAGAGTGGTTCCAACCTCATTGGAATTCATATGCAAAAAGTACAATTTTAGATCCCACTCAAAATTCAACAGACTTAACAGTTTTCAGGATTTCAGGATTGCAACGCTTCCACTAGATTTTATCATGTATGAGGTTAAGGGATTGTCATTTAATCAAGCACATCAAGGTACATAGATTTTATCGTGTATGAGGTTAAGAGATTGCCATTTAATCAAGCACATCAACGTCTCTATGTACCTTGATGTTGGTGGTGTTGATTGTAGAACTCCTCCATCATGACCTTAATCAAAATGTACCCTTTAGTCAAGCAAAATCACTTATTAAGCATGGAAATTTTTTTCTAGTTCTACCTGTTAATTACTCAGGCACACTGAGAGGGGGGGTGAATTAGTGTAAAGCACTTTTTAACAATTAACTTTTATCAAGAGCAAGCTAATCGCAAATCATTGAGAAGTAAAATAGCATTGCAACATTAACATATAAGATGCATGGTACACAAGATTTTTACATGGAAACCCAAGCTTTGGGGGGGAAAACACAGAAGCCTTTTTAATAAAATTTGTTCCAGCAACAACTGGAAATACAATTTTTATACAATTTCTCCAGCTACAACTGGAAGGAGGCAACAAACTCCTAGACTTTGTCAGCTACAATTGATGAGATGCTACAACAACTCTACTGACAAAAGTTAACTGTGAGCCCTAGCACCACCCTGCCACCCTAAAGAAGAATGTTAAAATCTCTGATCTAAACCTGTGGACCTGTCAAACCAACCTGCTTATCTAACTGAACAAACTTGCTTGTGTACCTCTGTCTAACTAATATACCAATTGTTCATATACCCAACCTGCTCATCTGAATGAACAAACTTGTTTGTGTACCTCTGTCATATGATCATTATCTCCTCATATAAGCCTCTACTCTGTCCAGATTACTTCAATTTTTTTATTAAACAGGTCTAACATCCATCCAACAAGGCTTATCAAAATGCATCATCATCTGAAGTTAAGTCAATTTCCAAGTATTCAAACCAAAAGAGTCTTCCAACTTTTATACATCCAACTAATCATAGATCTCAACTGTACTGGGATCAACCATCAAATACCACACAGGATATCTGTAGAAAGATATGCTTACATAAAAAATCTTTTGAACATACCTTATTCTGAGATGGTTTAATAAGACTGTATCTTGATCTTCCTTCTTAAAACCTAAAGTTGACTGTGGATGCAAGAGTAGAGATCAAACTTTCTCTCGGTACCTTTGACTTTGCCTACATTAGACTTTCATCGTCTTCAACTCTTGTTGCAAATACATTTGGATGCCATCATGAGGTTCGGTCTTCATCATTGTGGTAGGCTATGATCATTGACAACCTTTTTCTATGCTGCTAGAAACAAGAATCACAACTGTGGGAAGCACAAAATTCAGTGCTAGACGCCTTCACCGTGCCTGCCTCAATCAGAAAACAGAGATACTTCAAAAGTGCTTCAAATGCCTTCAAAATCAGTCATTCCATACTGTAGCTACCTAAGTTCGAAAGAAGATCACAGAGAGACTTGTATCAACTTGAAAGTACTTTCTATTATGGCCTGCGAGTGCCTCAGTCAACTGTGGCTTTCATTCTTCAAGAGCTTGCATGTATTAGAAATCATCAGATCTGTGAGACGTGATTGAGATTAGACAAACAAATTTTAGCAAAGATATTTGTGGACGCAAGAGTATACACATGGTTCAAGCTTCCTCCCAGTATCTTCGGTTGCCTTCACCTGGATCAGACCTTTTGGCACTGAGGTCACCCGAAATCAGAGATGGATCTTTGCTGTAGAAATTAAAAAAATATTCTTTTATCATCTGTTGCTACCTCAGTATACTCAAAAAGCAGAGTTAAAAAGGAAGAACAAGTTCACTTCCTTGCATTTGGAGAGGATGCATCAAGGTATATTTATATGGATCGTCAAACGTGGTGAAAATCTTTAGCTGGTCGACTTGGCTTTATTTCCTTATTTTCTTGAATTCATTTAGACAAGGTCGACCTTGTTTAGGGGTTTATTGAGTTTATAATTATTTTAAATTTCTTGAATGAGCCAACTTGTTAATCAAGGAAGGGTCGTTTGTTCAGTTGGCCGTCCTTCATATAAAGGATAAAAATCAATTAAAATGTAATTAAACATTGGGTTGGTCGTCCCTCAAACAAGGCTTCATAAGAGATGGTTTCACCACATTATTCAAGTTTACCATGTTACCTTTTGAATGTTAAGAGGGATGTGCTAACTTCCACGTTTTAGGGCCTTCCTTAGGGTTGTCTACGAGTCTTTTGAGGCACTTCAAAAAAGGTTCAACAACAAGAACACCTCAAGTGTTTCTTCTAGACACCAATACCAACATAACCACAAGAGAAGACGACCAAGGGTGTCAAGGACACCAACATCACCAATCAAGAGGGATTCTTTATCAAAATGAGGGATTTAAAGAACTTATCCATGACACCAAAGACCAAACTAAGACTATGATAGAACAAGGGATAACAATATACCAAAGACCCCAATGGAAGAGGTTCCAAGACCTTATCACCAATCAAGTTCAAGAGTAAGAGGGTTTTCAACACTAACAAGGGTTAAGTAGGTCAACAAATAATTCAAAGGGGACCAAGGAACAACTCAGGTGCACACAACCAAGGATTTTGACAAAGTCTCAAGGGCTCCAAGGGCTTCAAACTTGGGCTTGAACAAGTCAAAAGGGTCCCTTGGACACAAACAAGGACACATACCTAAGGGGGCTCCACAAGGGGCACCAAGACACAACAAACCCTCACCAGTGCACTGTTGGCATCAATGACACCTTTAATCAACAATCTCCCCCTTTGTCATTGATGACAACACCAAAACTCCCCCTTAGAAAAAGCTCCCCCTGTGAACAACTTCTCTCCCCCTTTGGCATCAATGGAAAAGGGAACTCCCTTTGACAACACTGGTCCCCTTATCACCAGGCACTACTGCTTTGTGGAAGAAGATCCAGTTCAAATGGGAGATGAAAATGTCTCCTATCTGTTCCTTTGTCCCAATATATTCCAACTTGATGTTCTTATATGTGACCTTCTCTCGAAGAAAGTATAACTTGATAGGAATATGATTTGTCTTGGAGTGCATTACTAGGTTCTTGGAGATACCGATGGCACTCGTGTTGTCACATAGAATTGGAATCAGCTCATCATATGTCACTTGTATATCTTGCAGGTTTTGTTTCATCCAAATAATTTGAGTACAACATGTTGCTACTGCTATATATTATGCTTCTGCGGTGGATAAGGACACTGAAGATTGCTTTTTGCTAGACCAAGATACTAGACAGCTGCCTAAAAATATTGTTGCACCGTTGGTACTCCTTCTATCATCAAGACATCTTGCCCAATCTGTATATGAGTAAGCTACCAAAGTTAACTCATTTCCTTTTGAGTACCATAACCCAAAATCCATAGTTCCCTTGAGATATCTGAAGATTCTTTTGACTGCAACAATATGAGTTTCCTTGGGAGCTGCTTGAAATCTTGCAACTTGTCCAACAACTTGCACCACATCTGGTTTTGAAGTTGTCACATAGAGTAAACTACCAATCATCAACCTGTAGAGTTTTTGATCCACTGCTTATGATTCATCCTCCTTGCTTAACTTGCAGCTGGTGACCATAGGAGTACTCACGGGTTTACAATCTTCCATCTTAAATCTCTTCAACATCTCCTTGATGTACTTAGTCTGAGAAATGAAAATGCCCTCTTCTTGTTGAGATATATGAAGCCCTAAGAAAAAGGTTAATTCACCGAGTAAAGACATTTCAAATTTTTTCCGCATATCCTTAGCAAACTATTGACTTAGAGTATCATCATCACTTCCAAAGATGATGCCATCAACATATACTTCAATAATAAGTATATTATCATGATCTTGTTTGATATACAAATTATTGTCTGCATTTCCCCTTTTAAAGCCTTGTTGCTGCAAGTATCTATCCAACCTAGAGTACGAAGCTGTAGGGCCTTGCTTCAAGCCATGTAGATCTCTTTTTAGTTTACACACATGGTCCTTGTCCTCTAAAAGGTGAAACCCTTTTGGTTGTCCGATGTAGACTTCTTCTAATTCCCCATTCAGAAAGGTTGATTTTACATCCATTTAACATACTTTAATGTCTTTGGAGCAAGCATATGCGAATATCATTCTGATAGCTTCCATTCTGGCTACTGGTACAAATGTTTCTTCAAAGTCTATTCCTTCAATTTGAGCATATCCTTTACAAACCAATCTGGCCTTATTTCTGATCACTTGTCCATCTTCATTCATCTTGATTCTAAAGACCCACTTGGTGCCAAACACATTTTTGTTCTTACGTCTAGGAATAAGTTCCCATGTTCCATTTTTCTCAATTTGATCTAGTTCTTCTTCCATAGCCTTGACCCAATGTTCATCTGTTCTGGCTTCTGCAAAGCTACCTGGTTCAACTATAGACAAATGTGAGAAATGCACCTGATCAATCCTTTGAGCTTATCTTCTTCCTTTTTTGGTTCCTATTCTAACAATTTTGTCACCAATAATCAATTCTGGTGGATGATTCTTTTGATACCAGTTTTTAGGAGTCTGTTGATCTTTCTATTGTTCCTGTTCCATTGTTGGTTGATTCTCATCTAATTGTTCTTCACTCTCATTTGACTGTTCTTCCATCTTTATTTCTTCTTCCTCTTCTTGATCTTCAAAGTCCTCTAGCTCTTTCCTAGATGTTATCAATCTTAACTCATCTATTTTTACATTGATGCTTTCGATCACCTTATTTAGTTTGAAATTGTAGCACTTGTAAGCCTTTCTTTTGGATGAATATCCAACAAATATTCCCTCGTCTACTCGAAAGTCAAATTTTCCAATCTTCTTATCATCCCTTTTGATATAACACTAGCTTCCAAACAATCTGAAATGTTGAACATTAGTTGTCCTTCCTGTCCATAGCTCATAAGGAGTTTTATCACTGTTACTTTTGAGTAATGCTCTGTTCATGATGTGTACTGTTGTATGAACTGCTTGGCCCCAAAATTTATAATTCAACTTGGATTATTTCAGCAAGGTCCTGGCCATCTCTACCACCGATCTTTTCTTTCTTTCGGCAGCCCTATTTTGTTGAGGTGTTTTGACAACTTAAAATAGTCTTTTTATTCCATGCTCTTCACAATACTTGTTGAATTCATTTGAAGTGAATTCTCCACCATTATCAGATCTGTGACACTTGATTCATGATCCTATTTCATTTTCAACATGTTCCTTGAATATTTTTAAGCATCCAAAAGCTTCTAACTTCTTGTTAAGAAGGCATACCGGGGTCATCCTAGTATAGTCATCAATAAGTAGCATAAAGTACTATTCACCATCCAGTCCTTTACTTCTTGTTGCCCCACATAAATCGGTACGGACAAGCTCTAGTGGTTTTGTACAAGAATGCTCCTTTGTCTTGAAGTTAACTCTTGTTTGTTTTCTGTGTTGACAATGCTCATAAATAGCATTAGAGGCTTTGTAACTTCTGGCATATTTCTTATTGCTTGCATTAGAGCAAATTTGAAGTCTAAACTGGGCCTCCTAAGAAAAATAATAAAAGAATAATTAAAAGAATAAAATAATATTTTTTATTTTTTGAAGGAAAGAGAAAAACTATTTTTCTGTTCGTATTTTTAACATATCTCCTTGTTGTTTTACCCAAATTTCGAGCGGGTGCTCTTGTTTTTTAGGCAACGGGGTCTGTCAAAAGTATGCAGTGTGGGGACTCGTTGGATGCACAATTTAATTCCACATCCAATGAGTGCTCCCACTCGAAATTTTAGTAAAATGACAAAGAGATATGTTGAAAATACGAACTAAAAAAGTAGTTTTTTTAATGTCAAATATGCCATATCAACCATTATGGTTGACTCTTTTCTTGAAATTTTATTGGTTCTTGAATTCAATGGATTGCTTCTTACAAGGTGGCTCTATTGACCACCTAACCAACTAGATGGCCAACCATGTACCATGTGCATTGAAGATGAGAAAAAAGTACCTAATAATTTTTTTTTCAAGCAAGGCAACTCTTCTTATATTTTCTCCATGAAATTTCCGCACCCCTGCGGGGGATATTGTAATGATATGTCAGCATATAAGTCTAGTTTTTGTATAACTTGGTTACCTAGGACTTTATCATTAAGGAAGTCCTTTCATCGAGTGATTTTTTCTCTTAGATAATTAAAATTCATTTTTAGTGATTTTAATTATCTGAGTTTTTCACTCAAAAACACCTCCAAAGTGGTGAAAGGCGTTCTAATAATCAAGTCCACGGGGCGACCAAGGCCTAGGAATATTCTATGTAACCATGCTAGACACTATATCTAGAGTCTTGCGGAATTTCAATATATTTTACCTAGGATATTTTAATTTTGGGTGATTAAAAAATGTCCCTCAGCATAAAAATGTTGTAATAAAAAGATGGTGAAATGGCATTTAATGCCCACAAAATGGGGTATGGGTACTCAAAATCAATGGCATGAGTCCCCCTACACCCTTGGGCAAGGTTTGAAGTCATTCAGACATGTCTTGCTAAGGTTTTGGTCATGTTTTCCAAAGTCAGTCAAGGAAATCAAGAAAAGTGACAATTAATTAGGAAGCCAAATTTTGGAAAAGTGCCTAAAGTCACTTAGAAGAGAAAAATAAAGTTTCTAAGTGTTATATTATGTTCCTAAGGTGAATTTAGAAGAAAAATGGGCCCCTCCATGCAAGTGTTTCACAAGAATGAAGATGTCGCCAAAGGGGGGGCGCCCTCCCTCTTTATGAAAATTGAGATAATTGAAAATAAGCCAAAGTAAGGGGCCCCACTTTGGTGGTCCCCCGTTTGGACTTAGAATGAAGATTAAAAATATTAGAGGGGGGTGTTCTCCCCAGTTTCTATTTGATTTCTCACCCTAGGAGGTGCCCCCAAGAGAAGTGGTTCCCCTCTTTGAGCTCCCACTCTCTCATTTTGACAAGTGGCTTGCATACAGTTAGGCTCTCTCCTCACTCATTTCCTATTTAAGGAGGCTTCCCCTCCTCATTTGGGGGACACACACACCCGCTCTCTTGCTCATGCTCTCATTCTTTCTCTTGCTCTCATTCCATAGCTCTTGCTTTGGCCATTTTAATTTTCAGCCATTTGGCTTTTTTAATAAAACATCTTTGGAGGAATCCAGTGTCCTTTGTGCTCATTAATAGTTTGCTTCTAGGTGGGTTTTAAGTTTTAAAGCCAGCAGCAAACCAGATCCTATAAATAAAAAATCGAGGATTTTAAAATGAGAGTTTTGCTAGAGAATTTTATAACTAATGGAATAGAAATTTAGAACGAGAGATTATGAGTAGATCTTACCCGGGAAATCTTGTAGATGCCTTGCAAATGATTATTTATCTTGTCTCGATCAACTTGAAGCAATTTTAACAAAGTACCAAGTGGAAACGATTTGCCCAACTAAGGTAACACGCCCATTTTCCCTGTGTTGTCCGCCGATTGCACACCAACAGCGGAAACTTTCCGAAAGCTGTCTTCTCACTTGAGAAAGTGGGAGAGGTGTGACCTTGGGGGCAAGCATAGAGCTAGGTACTGTCACCTACTCCTAGCTCCTTCGTTTAGGCTAACTCCTAACGAAACAAAGGGGGGTAGTCCCTACAAAGGAGTTTATATGGCTCTTAAGTTGTTAAAGTGTTTTTAATGGTTATGGATGCCGATGGGTGCTGTTTAGGAGTTATTATGATGAAATGTGTTTGTTTATTATGAATTCTAAACACAAGACAAAGCAATCCACGTTGCTATCACTAAAATTAAAAGATAGACAATAATTTGAGAACTCACGAAATGATAAAGCTTTCACAGATATAACTTATAATCAAAACATCCAATGGACAAATGGCCCAGATTACCCACAGTACGTAAAAGATAGAACCAGTGCCTATGGAGTCAACTCATCAGAGATGCTTCAAGCGTAAATATGATGTGAATCCCAAAGTGATGCCAGTGAATGTTTGTTACGCTTAATATTGGTTAGTTTTAACAATTTTAGGTGATCTTGCTTATGGTTTTAGCGAAAGGTTTTCAATAGCCGGGAAGATGTTCCAAATTAATCCGTTGGAGACATGACGGCTCGCCTAGTATCCCAGGCTGGTATCGCGAAGATTGACCAACTAGCTGAGAAGCTTAGACAGCAGGGAGTTTCAGCGCCTCTACTAAGAAGAACTTAGGAAATTTTCTACAACATCGATGCGTTGGTTATGGAGTTAAGTTTTATTATGTTTTTCTTTGCGAACTTAGCAAGTCCATTCACCGTTCTAAGTACGAGCCCAACTCGAATGTCGGCAGAGCATACTAGGTGAAGGATAATCAACGAAGTTAATTAATTAGGGGAATGTGAGTTGCAAAATTTTATTAAGTGAATTAATTAAAACTCTCCGACAAAGAGCGCTCTTAACCTTGTCTTATGACAAAGGTTCAAGAGACTTAGCTATTCTATATGCCTAATGCAAAGAAAATGCAAGTCTAACTATGCTCTCCGTTAGAGAGTGCTCTTGACTTGGGTTATGGCAATTTCAAGAGACTTTAGCAATTAATTGATTAAACTTAAGAAAAATTAAAGAACTAATCTACCCAAGAGTCTCTTTCAGGTTTTTTAGGCCCTAATCGAGAGAGCATGGGGGTAAGTAAACAAAACAAAAGATAACAAAAGAAAAGCAACTCTCTGATAGAGAGCACTCTTGATCCACAAAGTGAGATTCAAGATATTTTGGTATTTTTTAGGTTTTGCAATATTATATCAAAAAGGTAAATAAAACTTTGAACTAACTAAACAATAAAACAAGAAATTTTTTATCTTTTCTACTTTATGAAAGATGAACTAATCAACTTTTCTATCTAACTTCAATGAAAAGAAAAATTCTAACAATTTGAAACTATTCTATTCTATTCTACTTTAAGCAAAATATTTAAACCAAACATGAAAATAAGGAGACGATACAAGCCTCCCCCAAATGGGGGAAGAGGGGTGTGGGAGCCGTAATCCCACTTGCTCTTTATTAATTTGTTTACAATGCTTTCCTTTGCTGCCTTTTTGATTTTTTTCTTATTTTTGGAAGGCTTTTGGAGCAAGCTACAAAAAGGGGGAGTATGAGTCTTTTTAAGCTTGATTTTTCAAAATTTCGCCAGCATTTCCGCTGTACCTGTCACAAAAATAAAAAATCAGCGAGCATATATTACTAAAAGATGGTAGGAAAGACAAAGCAAAAATAAAAATTTTGGGAAAATTTTATACTTGGAAAAAAAATTCAGAATTTTACATGCAAAGCACAAATTTTCCCTAGATCTAATGAATGAAATTAGATCTAACATACCCCTAAAAGATAGATCTTAATAATGAGTATTGAAAGCTTGGATCTATTTCTTGAGCAATGCAAAAAATTAAAGAGAAGGGTAGAGACGGAAGTTTCTTATGGATGGAACACAAGAGATGGAGGAAGACTCCGGCTTTCTTTCGAATGAGAAGAACACGATCCTTGTAGGCCCTGCAATCACAAAGTGTTAAACAACCGGTTGCTTGAAGCTTGGGCTAGATGTAGCTGAACTCGCACCCTTCTTCAACCTGTGAACACTCAACCATGGAACAATCACCACACGCAAAGAGCTCATGGACCTCCAAAGCCAAAATTCTTATTAATCAAATGCAAGCAAAGCTTGGTACAATTTTTACAGAGTAACTCCAACACAAAAGTTCCATCGGAATAGAGCTAAAGGGGCCTCTATTTATACAATGAAAGAAGGCCTAAACCCTAACACCACACCACGCAGGGAGGGCACAGAACCTAATCATCCAGCCATGTGATGAGCCAAAACCTAAGATAATGAGGCAAGGAGTGAGGGGAGGCCTCCACCTAGGCAAGGCGCCCCCACTCCAACCCTAACCAAACCAACCATCATCCATACGAGTCCTCCATCAGTAAAAACGTGAGGATCCAGTGCAAGGGCGTGAAGGAGAGGAAGAGCACACGCTTTAGGTTAGGGAGGAAGGCGTGAGGCCATAAGGAGGCTTGTGCTAGGTGTGGAGGAGCCAAAACCTAGAAGCCATGGACACATGTCAATGCTCAACCTCGAATGAATCACCGAACCAATAGATAGGCTCCACATCACCCAAACGTGGTCATCACTGAAGGAGGTGAATTTGCCAAGTGAATGATAACTCAATGCTGATTGAAGCCGAGTTGTGTTAACTCCAATCATCATTAATGCCCGATGCCATGTCATTCTGCATTTCATTTCGCTCCATTCGGATTAATTTGGAGAGATTTGGATTTTCTCCAAAATAATCATTTTTATTATTTAATCAATAATTTCCCCAAAACTGACTTTTTTTGAGAAATTATGAGTTATGTGGCTGAATGATGATCTGAAACTTGGAGCTAGCTGGCAGGCTGATCATGAATGATTTTTGGCTTAAGGTTAGAGCCTTCAATCACTAAAAATGGACCCCGGATGGCTAACTTATTACAAATTGAATTTTTCCATTTAAATTATGGAAAAATTTAATTAAAAACTTAGGAAAAAATTAAAAATTTGACGCGTCTGATAAAAAAATTTCAGAATTTTTTCCGAGGGTCCTAGTGACTTAGGACATGACCATAGTCTATTCAAAAAATGTCTAGTAGGTTTATACATACTCATTTGGGCTCTAATAACCCCCCAAGGCCCAGAATTCAAAATTGAGCATTCCAGCTTTGGAGGAAGCGGGAGAAAACCTCGTCAATTATACTCGGCTATAGGCAAAACATAATTGTCAAGGGCAAAAAACTCCTTGGAATACCTTAGTTGAAATTCTACGTCTTAGGAGACCGAACCACTCAAAACACCCTACTAGCACATTTTATTACAAACCCCGCGGGGCCATGGTCATAATTATTCAAAACAAAAACTGACTAGCCAAAACTAGCTAGGCACAAAGGCAGATCATCTAATATACTGGAAACAAACATTTATCATGTTTGTAAAATGGCGGCTCCTCAGCTAATCCAACTATAGTACAAATAAGTTGGCAACACCCTGCACAGTCAAATTACCGAAAGTGAGATTTGCTATGCATGAAAAAGACATTGGAAATGCAAGAAAACCAGAGTGCATATCAAAGATCAAATATACTATTGAGAAACCCCATGATTATGCAAACGTCTTCGAGATAAATGAGTTGGGAGATCCACAAAAACGTCCCAAGAGAAAACGCCCTCCTGATTGTAAAATGCTATCTTTCAAAAAATATTTAATATCTGGAAAAATATTTCAAATGCTAAGTAAGATAAACTTTTCAATCACAAACAAGAACATCCTACAAAGAAGATCCAAGAATTTCTACAAAAAAAATCTTTGTATTCAAATGTCCAGAGCCAAGAGTATAAAATTTCCCGATGGGATACAATGAGGGGGGTCTCTTCTTTATATAGATTTTGAGAGACACAAACCTAACTTACGTTTTCATCCAACAATTGAGATTAAAACATCATCAACGGTGGAGATCACTTTTACACTGATCAATACATGGATCAACATGACCAAGTCGAGAGGGGGGCGAATTACCTCATAAAGCCCATTTTTACAACATGATAAATCATTATTTTTGCAAGTTTGACACTTAGGGGATATGGGGGGGTCATTAGGCGATCCCCCCAGACATATTTCTAAAGATACAACTTGATTTACACAGTTTTATTTTGGCCATTTTATCCAATTTCACCCTATTGGGAACGTCCTCCCTAAGAGAACCAAAAAAAAATCTGAAACATGAAAATGGATGAAACTAGTGTAGAAGTATCTGAAGAGCTATAATAAATCATCTGGAGAAATTCCCTTGCCATTTCCTTGACTACACAAGCCAAATCGATTTCTTCAATGATTTCCTACTTCATTTTTTGGTGGTAAATCCTCTGAAAAATATCAAAATCATTATAACTTCATTCAGGATGAGAACTGGGGCAAACTGACTACACAGCAGTGTCTGGAGACATAGAAGAATGGTATAAGTGACTTTTCATACCCCCTGGAACACCACAATGCTCTAGGAGAACCAAAAAGTCTGCAATCTGTAATAAAAGCTTATCATTTGGCCAATAATAAAGTGATAATAATCACTGATCATGAGCTTTGGGCCAAGCTCTGAAAACCGAGACCGTGTTGCCGCCTAATTCGCACCTTGGGTAACGTGGCAGAAATCTTCAAGCCACTGGGTGCGACCTTGGGGGCAAGCTCGAGCCAAGTGTTGTCACCTGATACTCAGATCCTTTATCTAGGCCAACTCCTAGCGAAGCCAAGGGGGGTGGACCCTAATGAAAAGTAAAATCTAGGGTTTTTATTCTACGAGTAAGGCAAGCTAGAAAGCTTGCCTTCTTAGGATCTTTGCTTGCCTCTTGAAAAGAATGGCAAGCAAATCTCAAGCACTAAAATGCTAGATAAAACTTTAACATGCACAAAACTCCTTCAACAAGCTTTTTTAATTTTTCAAAATTTTAAACTTCCGGAAAAAAAAGAGAAGTAACTAGATTGTAATATCCCAAATACCAATATTCTTTATTGTTCTATGATAGTGCTGACTCACACACTCAATCTCATACAAATTTGCAAAATTACTGTGCATGCAAACTTGCCATGCAAAAATGCCCTAAAATATAGTTGAATTAGGGTTAGGGTTTTGCAGAGAGAAATTAACACTTACCACTGATATTCTGGCTGATAATGACTCCAGAGATAGCTACATGCATAAGGATCCGGATGGGTGGTCTAATAATGCTCTTTTCCTTCGGTGTTACCGCCCCGCAATACCGTAAAAACCCTCCAGACCGAAGGTGACGTTTTTGTAGGAGGAGGTTTGTTTGGGCTGAAACTTTCTGAGTTTGTCCGTCTGCTGATGCCGGAGAGATGGCCTTGCACATGCGGAGGTTTAGCTGCCTCTAAGTGCCCTAGCGAATTGATTAGCAGTTATGCTGCTCACGCCCCCAACTGATCTGTTTGGCTAATAGCTACTCCCGATGAGCAAACTGATGCTTGATCATCACTGCATACCGTAGGATAGGCCTGCTGAGAAAGAGGAAGCTGACATGCGGAGGAAAGATTGGGTTTTTGTGGCCCTCCTTCAGTCCTCGGTTATTCCCTTTTTATAAAAAAAAACGGAACATTACAGTCCTCCCTCGCCAAAGATTGCTTGTCCTCAAGCAATGCCAGCGCAACTCCACAATCAATCAAACTAAACCAACTGAATCCAAGGATGATCCCAGGGTCCCAAATTATCCTAGGAGATTTGTAGTACCCTCTGCTCAAAGCACTGCACTGCATGATACCATCACAAGATATCCCATGGAAGCCTCCTATAAGTAGAGTAACTAACCAGGCTGTAAACGAGGTACCATCACAATAGACCTCCTGAAAGCATCCTCTAGCAATCACCAAACTACCCGTCGCTGTAATCCTAGGGTCCCAAATCAATCTGAGAATTGCAGAGGTCAAAACGCATCCACTGCTACCTTGCGTAGTATTGACACAAGGAGCATCCTGAAGACTCCCAAGTAACCCCATTAGTAAACATTGTATCCATCCCTCATAAGGTCTCCCACCTGGATCCCAATGCAAACTTGTGCATCTTTCATCCCAAATATCCCAAGGCTCTTGTGGGACTATACCCTTGGCTAGGAATGTCTTCCTAAGAATCACCCACTCAATAGGACACCAACTCTTAATCTCTCTCCAATCCAATCCCCAAAAAGGACCTTGTCCATAAGCACCATCACAAGGAATAATCCCACCAAGCTGACATTCTACCTTTCTGATTTCAACTAGAATGCTCATATACTGCTGCCCCCAATTTCTCAATCCTGGCCAACCTATAAAAACCATCCACCATTTTGCAAATGTGGACTCAAGCTACTACAAGCCTTGTCTATGTACTCCTAAAGAGGACTGCTTTGAAATGCAATAGTATGTTTCTTTTGCTGCCTCATCAAGGAATCCAGCTGCTCTTCAATACTAGAAAGCGTGACCGTTGACTTGCTACATACAACTCGAAGAACTATAAGCTCAACATCTCGTTGGACTATGGTGTCTCGGAGTATCTTGGTCCTCTCTTTCATTGCTAGAATGCTTTCCTTAACACGTTCAATCTTCTTTCGGTGGCTATCATCTAGAAGCTCTATCTCATGCATGTATAAACTCTCCCTAACCTCCATGTGTGACTGCCCACTATCTCAACTGTTGTGCTCATTGCCTTGCACCGCATGTATTCCATCTGTCATAACTGTCCGGACTCCTGATGTAGGTGATGAAGAGTATACCAACTCCAACTCATCATACGGATTGACCACAATCTTACTAGTGAATGTGCTGGTGTCGCTAGACTCATAGGATGGCTCTAATGCTATCTCCTCATGCACATCCTCGTCATGTCCTGTTAACTCCAAATCAAGCTCACCAACAACCTGTACTTCATGCTCGTCTTTCTTCACTCCCCCAACTATGCCTTTAAGGAGATCCGCATCCAAATCCTTGGGTTGGCTCCCGAACTTGGTGTAATAATCTTGAAAGGACAATGCTGCACATACCTCATCACCCAAGGCTAGATACTCCTGATATCGAGGCAAGTGTTGAAATACTACTAACCTCTACAAATCTCTAGTCCAGCTGATGGCATCTGCTAGGGTGGTGGGCCTATTGTAAGCTCTGGGTTTGTTCTTATTTTTAAAGTGGCAGAAGTCAGTGAAGGTCATGGCTGAATGGAAGTCATCTCCTAAAGCTCTATACTCTCTCAGATAGGCACTCATGGATTCCTCTGGTTCTACTTGTGCTGGTAGGTCGGGAAGGCTTGTTGTATATATGGGAATGGCTCTGTATGTTGGTATGTAAGTGCTCCCCACTACTACTAGTGGATACCCTATCACTATTGGGAAACAAGGGCTTGTGTGGGGCAGGCCCATCTTTCTCTGTCATTTTCCTGAAGGTACTCATCATTTCTTTTTTCCTAGTAGTGAGTTCTTTAATGGCTGACATGAGACTATTGAAAGTTATTTTATCATCATCAACCATTGTTTCTTTTCCCTTTCCAAACTGATAATCTTTGTCCCCCAACTCTATGTCCTCTAATTCCTCTTCTCCTCTATCACAGTTTCTAAACCTTTGTCTCCGATAAGTAATGTTGTATGGATCTTCTGAATTCATTTACAATTTTGCATGCCCACAACTGGCAAGGAACATGCTCTGATACCACTATAATATCCCAAATACTGATATTCTTTATTGTTCTATGATAGTGCTGACTCGCGCACTCAATCTCATACAAATTTGCGAATGCAAACTTGCCATGCAAAAATGCCCTAAAATATAGTTGAATTAGGGTTAGGGTTTTGCAGAGGGAAATTAACACTTACCACTGATATTCTAGCTAATAATGACTCCAGAGATAGCTGCATGCATAAGGATCCAGATGGGTGGTCTAATAATGCTCTTTTCCTCCGATGTTACCGCCCCGCAGTTCCGTAAAACCCCTCCAGACTGAAGGTGACATTTTTGTAGGAGAGGTTCGTTTGGGCTGAAACTTTCTGAGTTTGTCCGTCTGCTGATGCCGGAGAGATGGCCTGGCACATGCGGAGGTTTGGCTGCCTCTAAGTGCCCTAGCAAATTGATTAGCAGTTCTGCTGCTCACACCCCCAACTGATCTGTTTCGCTGATAGCTGCTCCCGATGAACAAACTGATGGCTGATAATCACTGCATACCGTAGGATAGGCCTACTAAGAAAGAGGAAGCTGACATGCGGAGGAAAGATTGGGTTTTGTGGTCCCAGCGAATTCTTTTGTGTTTTCCCTGCTACTTCCGGCTGCAAAACGTGGATCTGCTAATAACCCTTCGGAATGTGTTGGATCTCTGAATACTGTAGTATATGATGGATATAATGGATAAACCTGAATGATCTATCCCAATAAGAGACTATGGCAGATATCTCACTGCCGAACCCTTGCTAGCTGAAGACACCGTCTCCAACCCCAATTGTCGTGGTTGCACGCTGTGCTGCTGCTCAAAACTCCAAAATCCATCAACAATAACAATAGATAGTTCCTTTAGTCCCATAAACCTTCTTAAATAGATCTTCATATGCTTTTAGGGTTTCCATGTCACTTTTAGGGTTTATGCTTCACTTTTGCATGCATGCAATTCTAATTTGATGTTGACTTTAATACTGACTAAACAAGGCATGCATGCTCTGCATGCTTTAGGATATGAACTCCGATGGCCCTCCTTCTACACTGATGACTTAATAATACTGAATTGATGTACCTTCTGCTCCTAGTGCTATCAGTCCTCGGTTATTCCCTTTTTATATAAAAAACAGAACATTACATAGATCTAGAATTTTAAATGTACCTTTGAAGCAGACTAGAAAAAGAAACTTTTAGACATTAGATCTACCTTTAATATGACCTTAGATGCTAGATCTAATATGGAAACGTTTAAACTGAAAGAAACTTTTAAGTAAGTTGTGGATCAAAAGTTAAAGAACCTAGAGTAGAGCAAGAAATACAGGGGAGAAAACGTCTCCTTGGTGAGATCAAAGGGACAAAACTTATTTTCCAATTTATTGAAGGAAAGGTAGAGCACATTCGCTCATCAATACTCCAGCTTTAGCTTCCTGCAAAGACTTTCAACGCTAGCAATGGGGATTAAAAAATTACCTGTGTAAACCAAAAAAGACTACAACAACAATGTAGATCCAAACATGAAATCATACATATATCAAATAGTCTTCTTCGACTTGCAATAAAAGAGTAACCTATCAAGAATTACCTTTTATCATTACAAAAATACCATTTCCTTCTGAAAGCAAGTTAATCCCAAACATATGAAAGCATGAAAACAAATATAGGTTACCTCACTAATGTAGAGTAAACTTCATCTAAACATCCGGGGATCCGACACAGAAATTGCCTCCAAAGCCTTTTATTCACAATACTCAAGAAAACTATTACAATGTATACAAGCAGAGGTTCCACCTTTGATCTTAAACAAAGGAAAAGAGACCAAATTATATAGAAAATACCAAACCAGGGGGCACCTCCAAAACTAGAGATGGATCGGCGTGAACAAGGGATAACCTGCAGTCCTTGATGGCGCTCACCAGTTAATTATGGGATGCGATCTGAGTTTGTTGGAGAGATTGCCACGGAGGAGGCACCACCTCTCAAAAGGTAGGCGACCTCCCTCCCATATTCGCCACCACTCCAAACATCCTTAAGTCAAGACGTCGAGCCCAAGTGCGAGCTGCCACGTCTCACGTAAACCCCACCAACTCAAGATATTGCGTCATCACTTAGACATATGCATACAACTAAACGACTTATACTAAGTTGAGAATCCCCTCCACGATGTACGACTCCAATGACGTGGGCACCAAAATGATGCTTGTCACTTACCAAACATTTGATGTATGGAAAAACTTTAAATGAAAACAAAGTTTCGATGATGAAAGGGGTCCCCACCATTAGCTAGCGCAACCATCCAAACCCACGTGAACCCCTTGATGGTGAGTTGACGTCACCATACTTCCTTCCATTGCTACCTCATACAAAGCCAATGTATGGTGAATTAAATAGACCAAGGTTTTATTTCCATGTGGATAGAGGGGGTCCACACCTTAGTGGTGTAGCCATGCTCACGCTTTCAACAAGCTTGACGTCGTCCCTCATAATATAATATTCAAAACTTTACTTTAAAACCCAACTTATGATACCTTTGGGTAGATGAACAAATCACTTCCTTCATGGGACCCCTTTGCCATGTCATTTTAATATAAAACAAATTGGATTTTGACTTATTCAAATTTGTCATTTAGTGTCAATTTGTCCAAACTTAGCATTAAAATGCCATCTTGATGCATTTTTGGCCAAATAATGCCTCACAGGGGGTTCCAACTGAAGTGGAAAATGGTCCTTGGGGTAAAGAGTATGCTCTGAGTGTCAAAACGAGCATCCCCATGTCATAAACAGACTCTGTATCTGACTTTTATCACATTTTGAAATTTTTTAATTAAACCATTAAAAATGGCTTAAAAATAATAATAAAAAATCGAAAACTGACGAAACTCTAGGGGGACCTAGTACACGTCCATACAACTCAAATCGAATGCCTAGCATGGTGAAAAACACCGACACGAAGGCTCTAATAACCTCCCTACGCTGAAACACCAAGATGACTACCACTGAAAGTCCAACTAGGTGCAACCTAGTCGGTAACAGACCGCAGCATTGGTCTTGGCCATGTCTGAAGTAAATATAAGCACTATTTTTTTTGAGTCACTGCCTTGGGAACCATGTTTGACTTGGTCAACTGGGTTGACCAGGTCAAGGTACCCAAAATGTAGGTGAGATACTCTATCAATATGATCCTGCATGTATCCAATGTAAGAAATGCTCCAATGGTGTATATCAAAACCCAACTTAAGTCATGTTATTCATAATCATGGTGACAATAATAATAATAATAAGTAAGATATGCCTGTGTCTTTGAAAGATCATTGAACCTTCCAGAAGTCTCTTGTGCATGCCATGTTACAAAGTTTAAACAGTTTTCTAGTGCTGGGTGAAGGTGGAAAACAAGGCTAAGGTAAAGGGAGATGACTTATAGCTGTCTTTGACCATATGATTTCTTAGAATGATAACAATTACACATGACCACAGTGACATATATATAACAGATGGACAATAGGGGATGGTGTCTCACAAATGGATAAGCTGATCTGAAAATAGCACATTCAACCCTAACAATATGTATACAACTCACATCCAAGCTAAGAAACAAGCTCCGTGAGGATCTTTACTATGACCCTTGTGTTGGGTACACAAGAACTATAATGCAGAGATCCTAGGGGACATTGTGAATTAGCGGTCTCTTGTCCCATCTCACATCAAAACCCGCAGGCTCCATGAGGAATTAATCATTACATTTCAATAGTGGCCAGAAGTCTTTAGATTTAGCATTTATTTATCCACTACTTTTTTTAGGCCTTTCACAATTTCACTTTATAACCCTTTTTGACTTGTGTCTAAAGACACAGTTTGCATTTATTTGAGGGCTTTGCATTTTAATAGATAGAATTTATAGCATATAATGCATGTAATGATGGTAGACACATTGCTTCAAGTTTTAGCTAACAATTTTCTGGAAAACTCAGAGCCGAGACACAAGAAACATGGGATCCATCATGCATAGGGGTCAAAGTGGGGAAAGTGATCTTCAATCTCATAGATCTCAATCAAACCAAAGTCATGGGGTGAGAAATAATTATGAATGAACTGGATGGACGGGAACAAATGACACATGGAACCAACATAGCACTAAGGTTTAACATTTGTACAAAGCATGGCATGAGCAATAGTCTTCAACATTGAGTTCTTTGATCAGTCTTAGCATAAGTTTAAGTATCAATATATACATATCAGCATAGGTCACCATGACCATCCTAACAAACAAGCCTAGGTGTTTGACATACATCATAGAGCAAAAACAAACCAAGAAAACATATACATGATCTCACCACATACATGTCTTCATCTGATAAGCCCCTCTGTAACTGTCTGTACCATATCTGCTATGCTTAAATGAACTAGGTCACCACTGAAATCATCTTAATGGACAAGTGAATCTCGGTCCTGGAAAGGAAACACTGCTAAGCAAGGCTTTGAAATGGCTGAGGCTGTAATGATCCATGCTAAAACCCCACATGAATGAATAGCTTGGAACAATAAAGAAATAGATATGTATGCTGCATCATGGTAGCCCAATTGCAAATGTATATGTGATAACAGTAGGCTCGCAAATATGAACCTTGATCTCACGGATCTAATAGATCTGATGTGTGCCCTCCCATATCTGGTATGAATACTCGTAGATTTGGCATGTGAATGCTCTGATCTTAAACTTTGCTCTGATACCATATGAAAGTTTCAATATTCTCCAAAAATACTCAACCCCAACTCGGTTTCAAGTCTCTCTAAATCATATGCAAGATGCTAAACTCGATTCTCAAACCCTAGAGAATGTATTAGCTCTAACAATTATTTATAACATGAAACACAAGAAATATATTTACTTCTTTTAACTCAATAACAATCACATACATAAAATGGACACAAGTTTTTGGTCAATGTGACCCTGGAAAAACCCTTGCAAGAAAACTAATGAGAGATAGAGTAGCTTTTATTATCTTCAAGCAGTTTACAATAGGTACAATAGATCAATCCAACACAAACTTATCTCTGAGCAAAAAAGGCTCTAATGCTCAAGTCTAATCTCTTATGGATATCTGAGTAATGCGCCCCTCTGACTGAATGTGCCCCTCTCTCTGATTGTGCCTCTCTTTGAATATGTTTTCTGACTTGGGCCTCACGCCCCTCTGTTGTTGGATTACCGTCTCAGTGAATGCCCTCTCTCAATTTGATGAACTCTATATCAGAGCTCACCCCCCTCCGGTGAAGTGTTCCTCCTCTACTCAATAATGTGCCCTCTCTCTGTTTCATCAACCTTTGATCTCTATGCTGATGAATCCAATCTATCTTAGAAGCGATCTCGGCCTCCAATGGATTCTCTCTTAGCCTCAAAAGAAGTGTACTCATTCTCTCTCAAATCTGCTCCCTCATTCTGTCAGAAGTTGTGCCCTCTCTTCTCAAGAATGTGCCCTTCTCATGCAAGCATTCACCCTCCTCATGCAAGTCCTCGCCCTCAACCCCTATATCACACAAAAGCCTCATATCTTTTTCCCTCTGCAACTTTTTAATAACTTACGATGAGATTAGGGTTCAAAAACCCTAATTCACTTTTCATGCACATTCAAGTCTCATGCACATGCACATGCATCATGCAAATCTCAAGCACATGTATCATGCAAATCACACTACTGCATTAAAAACAGGCGCATTCCTACATTCCTCGCATGCAGCTGGTAAAAGTCTCCCAAACCTCTGCATGTTTTGACCACTGGATCCATGTCGACTGGTAGAGTGTTTCTCACACACTACATCAAAGCCTATAATGTCAATGTACCTTCATGCTAAGCATAACCACATGAAGGACATCCTGAGATACAAATCTCAACAATGTGAACTTAGCAAACTAAGCAAGCAAACATTAGCACATACTTTTGTGATTAAAAACCCAATAATAAAGCAATAAACAATCAAACAACCATATCTATGCAACCAGCAACACACGGATCGGTCAACTATGCAATCTCTATTGTTGATAAAAAAGAGATAAAAAACAAAAGTGAAATTGAACTACTAAGAAGTGTTGTGCCTTGATTCATGTGAAGGGAATGACTATGGATGTCGATCTAGTTTAACAATACTATTGTTACCAATCCAACTATCATTTAAGATCCAAACTCCAAGATCAGTGCTAGCCAATGGGAAACTCGAGCGAATCCAATGTCCCCACACAACCCTCTTCTCACTTTAGACTAGCTCTCCTCCGGCACAAGGGGGTGTCCCTAGGGTTAGGATCACTAACACAAGAACTATTAGAAATCAAGGTGAAATGAAAAGATGTCTTAATAAAAAAGATTTTTATTTAGGTTGATTGTATGGTGGTTGATGGGGAAAGACTAGTTCCGAAAGTCCACAAGCGCATATGGGGTCATAGACTAACAAATAGGGCTGTCAATGGGTGGCAAATGGATCTAGTTATTGCTGTTACAAACATGTAACAAACTAAAGATGGAGCAAATTTGTATAGCTGGGATTTAAATGAGAAAGGCGCCTTCCAAAGGTGACCTTGTATGCACATGCAAATCAACAAAGGGTAATACTAATTTCATTACTATCTGAAACATACATGCAACCTCTCACTAAAATGGCATAACATCGATAGCTCAACTAGGTAACAAAAACAACAAAAGAATAAAACAGATAGAACTTCATCCAATGCTTTTATCAAAGGGACAGGCCCACCATGTGCTTGAATCCTTTATTGCAGCAGAATTAAAGTAATTTCCAGCAACATAAATCAGCAATTATATAAGATGAACAGCCAAACATAGATGAACACTACACATATCACATAGCCTTAAAATGAACCATTAACATAGACAAAACCAAAGAGGCAAGATCTTAATCCATCAACATCCTTTATAAATGGGAGGAGCCTATCTTATATAGAGTCCAAGGCCCAAAACCTCCTCAACATAAAATAATAATATCCAAAATGAGATCCTAAATCTCCCCTAGAAATGCATAAAAAAATAGTATCTCTTAACTAAATCAAGTGACAGGTCAAAATAATGCATAAACTAATAGTGGACAAATAGTGGTTATGCCACATGTCTCAATCTCCAAGAACAAGAGTCCATAGAGCAAGGATGCCTCCTCAAAATATGTAGAATACTATGTCAAGTAGTTCTGATGTCCCTTCTCAAAGATCTCCAAGGGAATCGATCTACTAACCACTCTCAAAACATGTGCAATAATGTGCAGCTTCTCTAGGTCTCACATTTGGCTTCAAGATAGATGAATGGAACCTCATGAATGTGAACACATGCTAAAAATGGTCCCCAAAAGCTAGGACGTCTCCTCAACAACCTCCATGACTTGATCTCTAAGGTATAACAACCCTCCAAAATTGTGCAAATGGCTACATGCAAGGAATAAGAATTCAACCACATAGATAATGGCATCAATCCATGTGCACAGTCATCATAATGCTCAACCAACTCCATAGAGGGAATCATCATAATGACCTCGGCACTCTAGCAATACAATATAGTAAAGTGTGAAATGCCTCAACATATGTGCCAATAAGGGAGATTGCTCTACTAATGGTGGTGATGCACATCATCACAATTCAATCAAGTTTCAAAGTCATCCACATGAGCTAGGGTGCTCAAGTAGGTCTCCAATCAAGTCAAAAGCACACATCAAGTTGTTGGGAGGGTTAAAATCAGCTAAAAATGTTTGCACAAGAGCAATGCTCTCATAGGATATGGAATATATCATGTCTAGAATCCATCCAACCCCAAAGTGCTAGGGCACTCATCTAATTAAACCAAATGTCATCATGTGTCCTCAACGTCTAGTCCCAGTAAAGGCTAGATCAACATATACAAATGTCCTTTACATATACGAGTAAGTACATCAAGAATGACACCATAATAGTAAGCTATAGCATGTAATGTAGAGCACTCTATGATCAATCCAAGGTACATCAATAACAAATCACTGTAAGTCTCGATGCGCTCCAGGGAAACAAGCAAAGAAGTGTGCAAGATCAACTCTCCTCAAGACACCTCACACCCAGAAGTGGCGGCAGTCAACAATGTCATATGGAAAATGCCAAGGAAAGTATGTGCACCAGTAACACTGCCCCTATGTACATCGTGTGCTCCATTAGTACCATCCTATAAGTCTCTGTCATGTGGGATGAAAATCACAAGTGAAACTGAGTTGTGATGAAAATCATAGTTATTGTAATAAAAATCACAAGTGTGGGACATCATACAGAATAAGAGGTAACAACTACAAATACAAAATTCACATATATATTGCAACTTGCAAGACTAGGGAACTAAAGCCCTTTAGAAGTACAAATGCTACATATTTATACAATATAGGATGATCAAATCATTAGGAGGCGGCTCCTAATGGTCAACTTCATGCACTATGATTAAGGATGATTAGGTTGCCTAGGGCATGTGTTGACTTGGTGAAAGTTGATCACTGATGCATTTCTTGGATTTACCTAGTCAATTTTAACCACCCAGCTAGTCAGCTATGCCAATCTTTTGAACTATGATGTGTCTTTGACATGAAACACTAAGTTATCACTAAGGTGGCATGCTGAGTCATATGTTGATCCATCTGCTAAGTTGGGAACAATCCAATGGAGTGCAGATGCAAAGAGATCGACGAACAAGAGAAAAAATGGCAGTCCCATGCGAGAGGTCAAATGCAATGAAGAATACACACTGGTTGTGCAAGAGTGTAGCACAATGTTCAAAATGTTTAGGTGCATTATTGTTCAAAATGTTGAAGTGTGACAAGGATTTGGCACAAACCAAAATGCAAGTATGCCCAAATTAATTTGGCTATGTGATTTATTTAAATATTAACATTAATAAAACAAACTAAAAGGATCTAAATTTTCTTCTAAACACACTACAATTGTATTATATTGCTAAGGAAACATATCTATTATCAAGCAAATTGTGCTTTATTACAAGAATGGTTAGTATATGAAATAGCGTAACTTTTAGCATTCTTATTGGCTAGGAGCTTTTCAATTTCTATACACCATCAGCACTAAAGCTATTTAAATGTGTACCTACGAGTCATATTGTCCACTTTGTTACATGATCATATAAGGCAAGAGTTATGGTTTAAAGCTAAGCCAAAAGGTTTCCATGGGTACCTAGAACTACATATGAGCATCGATGAGGGCTCTAAACTATCATGACAAAAGAGTCAAAGACCACTAACCAAAGCATTACATTGTCACTAGAAAGTCGGGAGAATTAGGATGAAGTTGCTATGGGATAAATGGTAGCTGATAGGTGAGAGAAGATGAAAGGTAAAGGGCTATCACTTGAGCACCCCCGTGGATCACTGACCTTTTACCTATTTCAGTAGGAGATGAATAGAGAATCAATGATGGAAAGCACTCGTGCAAGGTTACATCTTGTAATATACAAATAGAAAATTGGTTCTTAAAGTGTGGAACTAGAAAGAGAGTCACAAGTGAACTAATGAGGTTAGACTCAGTTTGTGCTGTGGCTTGTCGAGCTTGATACCTTAGTATAAGTAGCGCATTGTAAAGCTGTATGGCTGCCATACTCTTGGATGATCATACATAATTCTCTTTTATTAGCAGATAGAAATTTTAGGACTGTTAGATGTTCCTCCTTCAAGTAATAAATCCGAATTTAAGAACCATTACATACCAGTACCACCTTTTCCATGTGCCATGAGATTGCATAAAAAGTAAATAAAGAAGAAATCCAATAAAAGCATCTTCATCTGAATAACTTTTGCAACAAAAAAATATATTTCTTTGATGAATGATGGCAAAAGCAAAGGATACATAACAGTGACCTACAAGTTTTTCTCAAATGCAAACAGTCAATTTTTGAAAAGCAGAGGACTAGTTCAATGTTAGTGTAGATCATAGATTATTGACCACCTCTGCACACCAGCATTTCACATTTTGGAAGAATTTGGCATGTTGTACATGATTCGCTAAGAAGATAGACTCCATGGAGGAAAAATTATTTAGAGCCCCTGTAGTAATGAAAAGGAATGAATATAGATTAAATCATTAAACTGCAAGATAATGATATTACATTTTAGAAGAAAACAAACAAACAGCTAGAAGAAACGCATTTGTATTTCTTTTCAGAGGAAAACAAACCCATGTCCAAAAGCAAGATAATCAAATACATATCAAAAGGAATCAAACAAACATATAACATACTTAGCTCTAGTTTTTGTAGAATGTTTCAAATAGAAGGGAGAGCTAAAAAATTTGGAACAGTAAAAGAAATAATGTAGTACTGTTTTGAAAATCCATAGTTCAAAGTAAAGAAGTTTTTCGGATAGCATAAAAAAGACTGATTTTTCTATTGAAATGTGTTCTCAAGCATAATTCACCTGTGTGACTAAGCAGAAGGTAACCGCATAAAAGATAACCCCATCTCACCCCTTATTTTTCTCTTTGCACGATAAAAAATATATATATAATCATGGTGAATCCACATTCAGGTTCCACAAATTGTCAAATACTAAACATTTCTTGCATGGTCTCTCTTCTGATAAGATATGAGAAAAGGAATCATTTGCTAATTAACTCCAATCTCAGAAAATACCTAAAGATTCTCATATAGTTGCTTGAATACCTACGCTTTCAAGAATTAAATACTCAGACAATTTAGAGTGAAGAAATACTGTTTAAAGTTGAATAAACATTAAATTTATAGTCCTATCTATAGATGAAATTTAAATTACTTCACACCCCTATCTCTCGAGTCTCCTGCAGAATAAAATGGGTATTGTAAGCTATCTAGCTGAAATAAAACCACCTATTATAGTTAATGTTGTTGCACAACCTAGCAGCCTCCTGATTAGCAAGGAAAATCAGCCACTAACCTGGCACAAATATGGGATTTCCCTCTCAACGTGTCACTACCAAAAGGGAACCCCTCTTTTAGATTTCCTAGATCTACAAGAAGGTAGACCTAGACTAACCAAGGAAGAGACACTAACCAGATTTTCCTTGGTTTCAACCAACGAATGTTAATTGACTCAAGTACTTGTCTAGTTACTTTTTGGGATAAAAGGGTGTGTCCTAGCTAGGTCAAAGGTTTGGGATGAAGACACACACTAGGCTAAAGGTGGTTAAGATATTTGCAAGATCAAAGTTTAAATACAACACCAATAACCAATAAGCAAAATAAGGAAACCAATGATATGCAATATGATTCGTTACCATAAATAGAAATGGCATGATACATTTGATTATAGCTCATAATAGAAGTTGCTACTCCCAAGATAAAAAGGATCAAGTCAATCAAAAGTGTCAACCTATTGTAGCCCTTCAATATACCTTTGAGGTACGTAAAAGATAATCTTCCTGAATGTTGTTTTCAGTGCACTACAATAACAGAACGGCCAAAGGACGGTTTCAGGATTCCTATGGGGACTTCCGATATACCCAATGTACATGGAAGTAAAAACGTGTTCAAAACCTGTATAATGCAGTACTACTCAAAGGAGTATTTAAAGGAGTTACAGTGATAGCCAACACTGGCCCAGTAAATGGAACAGCCTATGCTTAAGAACATACAGTATTCACAGTCAATAATGGATCCCCAACAGCAGATTTAAAACCCTAACAACAGATCCTTGTTGTTATTTATAGACATCGAAACACGTCTTCTACCCACTGATACTGTTCCAAAGTATAGACAATATGGATCTATAAATTAATTAAACAGCACGTCGTTTATATAAAATTTACCATAACATTATGAAATGAACTTCAAGTATAGAATAAAATTATCGTGTATAACATATCCAAGTAAATAAGAATTGCCAATATTAATGTTGATACTTGAACTTATTAAAATGTGTTATAGCAACATCACCAAAAGATATATCATATTACTCAAATTTAGTGAGATTAAACAAACACAAGTTGATCTTAGAAAAAGGAATCTCCTTGGAGTTTCCCCTAGGGTGCCTTCCATGTGAGAGGATTGGTTAGCCTTGAGCAAAGCTAAGTTTGCTAAAGGTCAAAGCCCTCTTTACTAGGATAGCTGAATTTTTAGTGTTGAATTTATTAGATTTTCCAGCAATAGTGAACATGCATTCAAGTATAAATCATAAAAATAGAAAATACCTAAATACAGAATTATAGATTTAAACTTAAAAGATCATTCAACAAATATACTACTTGCTACAATTTCAGGTCTACAATTAAAGTAACAAAACAGCAAGCAAATCTAGTTAGTATAATTAAAAATAAGAATGAAAAGTATATAGTTATACTAGAAAGGTACTTCAGCAAACCAAATAGTAAAATAGCCCAAGAATGCAACAAATCACTAGATCATCGAGTTAAAACTAAAATTATTAAGATCTTTAATGTATTTTGTTAAGTTCATTTTTTAAGATGGTATTTACTATTAAAAGTGTCCAAGGAAGGGACAGCAATTTGCTTCCCAATTAGTTTCTTAGGGTTTTAAATTATATGGCTGCCAAGTACCTAAAAAAATTCAGAAATTTAGTAATAAAATCAGATTGGAATAAAGTTGGAATATAAAATCAATTAATTAGATCAAGTGCCTTAAATGAAAATCAAAATTTGGGCATTGAGTTGAGAAGCCTCCCAAGTGATTGCTAAGTAGTCTTCAAGGGAGCTGTTATCACACAAAGTGTAGCTACCCACTAAAGGTATCCCATCCTGGACGGTAGAGGTGAGGTAGCTAACCGGTGACACCAAAAGGACCTCGTCCACTACTAATGGAAGGTAGTTTTCACGCTAGACAGGCTTTTGTCACTTTAGATCAAACCATAGAATGATCAAGGGGGAGACCCTACTACCCTATGAGCGCTAGTGAACCTACTCAAGACACTCTAAAGGATAAACTATTAAACAAGTGATGTGTAAGGTGAACAATGAGTAATTTGATCTAGATCTATGAAGATGGATGTGGTAGGCAAGGTTGGGGCAAAGCTGGGGAGGCTTAATGATAAGGAAAATTACCCAACTTATAATGAAAGATACCACCAAGAATTTAATGACGTAGATCTAGATAGATCTAGTCTAAATGAAGTAAACCCTAATTAGATCCACCTAGGGTTTATGCAATTTTGAATAAGGTAGACCCAAAAGACTAGATCGAGACCAGAAATGACTAGATTTGGATGCTTGAAGGATAGATCTGTTGATTTAGAGTGGGCTCAAGCCTACCCAACTAATAGATCTGAAGAACTAACCAACCACCCAAGGAAGGCGCCCACCTAGAGAAGACCAGTGCTAGATCCAAGGGTAAATGGAGTCGAATTGATATGGAACTTTAGATCTAGGTTTTAATTAATTATTCCTAAGTGGGTTTTGATGGCCATTATCAAATAAGCACCTGATCTATTAGATCTACAATAGTAGGGTTTGGAAGAAGAGGGTTTTATGGTGACAATTGGATTAAGCCCAAGAAAAATAAAATAGATGTAAACATACCTGGAAATACTTGCTACTAACCTTGTATGACGATGATCTTGCCTCTCCGATCAATTACGAGTGTTTTCTATGCCTCTCCAAGTGAATTCGCTATCAATGTTACAAACATCGCCGATATTTCGGCAACATCGCGATGTCAACTCACTGGCGATATATCGACAATATATCGCCCTAATATTTTCCCCGATTTTATCGCGATATTTGCTGTTTTTTCTAATATATCACGATATTTGCTGATTTTTCCGAATATATAGTAATTTTTTGAATTTTTGTTTTTTTTAATATTTTTATATTTTTTATTTTGCCGATATATTGCCGATGATTGCCGGCATTTTTGCTGATAAATCCGATAATTTCTTTTTGGACCCTCGGCGATATATTCGCCGCACGATATTTGTAACATTGTTCGCTATCCCTCCAAGATGCCAAGCGCTCCCTCCTCTTGCAAAAGAGATCTACAATGTGAGAATCGATTTGCAAAAAGAGAGATGAAATGACAAAGAAAATGATACAAAGAACATCAAGATGGCCACAAGACACAATAAAGATACTCCCTGAATCAATGGTGATTTGGGAGAATGCAAATGGCAAGAAAAAGATCGACCAACAAGGTTGACAACTACAATGATAGTACCATACAGTGTGGTACAGCATACAACAATTTCTTAGATTCTTGTCTAGGTGTATTGTCTTTTCCAGCTGGTTGTAAACCTCAGGTTGAGATGTCCTTGTAAGTTTTGATTATTAAATGATAAGCTGATATGAAGGACATAATTCTTGTGTATCATGTTTATGCTTTTGCTGTTTATTTACTATCCATATGTGTGATTGTTGTATGTTTAGAAATGTATATTTGTGTTGTTAAATAAGTTCATATCTAATTTTTTTAATCAAAGAGAAACATAGGACAACAATCACCCACAGCCTGAAACCTTACACAATTGTTGTCATTTTCTCTTGTACATTTAAAGTTCAAGAAGCATGAAGCTGGTCCCTACTACTGTTTTCTGTTGTTGACACTAGCAGGGATCCTTAGAGTCTCCATCTGGCATACTTAGTCTCCTGTGGGCCTTCATTTGTAGCCAAATAAGAGGTGTGTATGTATACATTACAATTTGCATAGAAGCAAAACTAAAGTAATATCGATGTAGACTGAGGCATGTAACTCATACAAGAGCACTAAGTCACCTGGTTTGAATTCATATTCAAGTTCGACAACTTTGAAGTTTGTCAAAAATTCGCCAATGAAAATTTTGATGATAAAACTCGACATTATATTCGGAAGGCTATAAACTTAAAAATATATATACATGAAATTTTTCAATATTAGTATTTAGCATTTTCTAGTATTATGTTGATATTAGTATTAGTTTGGTTTTAGTATAATACCGATATTAATAATAGCATATATAATATTAATAATAAAATTAACATAAGTGATACTATTAATTAGGTCTTTTAATATTAATAATAATAATTCAGAATAAGATTATTAATATTATTATTATAACTAATATATGGACTTAGAAATGAAGCTAAAAATAATAAAATAATTGAATCCAAAATTAAACCCTAGTGCACCGACTGCTACTGTAGGAATTGGAAATGCTTTATAGTCTTGTTTTGTTGGGCTGAGAAACGCACACTCACTGCCAATTGCCATTGGAGTCAGTTGGTCAGGATTATGCAACACACATGCACACTCATTGCCAATGGACTATGGAGTTGGCTCGTGGGGAGTCTCCGACTCTGCCCTTTTTCGAGTTCACAACAGCTGTAAAAGAGCAATGCTACTCACGGACAATGTCGGCTCTCTGCCCAATGGCATACTAAATGGATCAACACAACAACATCGGCCCTTTGCGCAGTGCAGAATGCTACTCACAATGATTGAGAGAATCAACAACTTCAATGATTCGCAGCGGCTTCACAAGGAGAATACATGACAACTTCACAAGGAGAATACACAATGACAATTTCGGAATTAGATGCGTCGAACTTAACAAATTAATTCTGCAGGCTAAAAAAATCGTCGATTTTCGATTTTCAAGGGAAAAAACAACGAACCAGGTGACTTAGAAAGAGGGAAAGAAAGTGCATAATAAACACTAGTGATTAGGTCAATATGATACAGAGCATTCAAATATATCCCACATGAATCGATACAAAATTGCATTTAAGCAATGTCATTGTGGATGTCTCACCATTGATTGGGAAGATATTAGCTAGATACACCAAAGATCTTGAGAAGCATTGATATTGTTATGTGACTTCGCAGCTACAAAATAGAAATTTCAGGATTTCTTTAAATAAGGGGCTACGGTCTTTTACCCAATAGGAAATATTAATGCACCTAAACCTCTCACACAAGAACAAAATCCTACCAATGAGTAGTGATAGATTGATTTTAGGGTAATCAGGAAATAATAGCAGCTAATGCTCTACAATAACCTCACAACCACCATATTGAACTCTTTTAAAGCCCTGAATGATATCCAAAATAAACATGAGAACGGCTTCAATGTATAAATCAATAGAAATTCCCATTGGCAAAACATAAAGCCACATCATTGCCAGCTAAAAACTACCATGGAACCTAAGTCACTTGACACAAGGACACGGGACACGAAGGACACGAAAATACGTGTCCAATATGGACACGGTGATCCCCGGAATCAAGACATGAAGGACATATATATATATTAAAAATACAGACATATAGATCCAATTTTTTTTAGAAACTAGAACATTTACAAATATTCAATAGAAATTACTAAGAATCAATACACAATACACATTTTGTCATTCACAAATCACAATGAGACACAAAGATGATAGGATATAGCTCAAGATGTCGAAACCATATTTCTCATTAAGTCATCAAAATCAAAATGTATTACATAGATGTCGGAATGCCAATGGCAACTAGTAGTAGATTGTAGTAAATGCTTCAAATCTCTTTTCACCTGCAAAAAAACACACTTCAACCTCTCCCTTAGCTTGCAAATGTAAAAAAGAATGAGGAAAAGCGGACTTTGAAGGAGCCACGCGCTTCTTTTTCCCAGAAAACGTTTCCTGGAATTGGGGCACGTCTTGACAGGCACGGGACACGACCTTAGTACATGTCAGACACGATATTTTTCATGTCCAAAAATTGGTACACAAAAAAAAAATCGTGTTTGGCACGGGCCATGTTCATGTCCGACACGGCCCCACGGGACACGCAGCCCAAAAAGGACAAGTCCAGTGACTTAGCATGGAACATGTAACATAGGCTAAGAAAATATTGAACAGTGAAATTGAAGATTTACAAATTTTTTAAAATTCTAATTATTTAAAAAATAATGATTTTTGCATATAATATTAAAAAATCCTTGAAGTGTTACTTGTATGAAACCTGAGAATTTATGTTTTTCATACCATTCCCATTTTCTGTTCCCTTTCTTGTTTCTGGTATCTAGTAACATAGGATGCCATGCACATAGTCGTGTTGTGCAGACTATGAACATGTACAAAAGAAGATCGCCCCATAACCAATTTTAGGGTAATGGAAAGGATGCATGCGCAGAAAATAAAGATTCCTATGTTCCTGTCGAAAGAGAAGGAATAGAAAATGAGGGAAATACCATAAAAGTTCATATCAGCTGTATAGAGGAGGGTCAACTTCAAAAGGAGAAGCAAATCAAGAAAAATAAGTGGTTATTCCAGAGATCACAGATCCTCGGATAAAAGGGATCCTGAAAACGGATTCATGTCCATCATAGGAAAAAGGGAACAAGAAGCCAAATGATTTTGGTAAAAGTAGAAAACATGGAGATGAAGACTTGACCTGCAACAAGGTTGAGATTTCAGATAGCTTACAAAAAGTGGAAGAAAAGCAAAAAAGAAAAAGAGGAATAAGGAGACGAGACTGGACAGAAGTTAAGGTTGATATCCTCTGATTTGGAAAGCCATCAAAAAAGTTAATTTTTGGAATCTGATATGTTATAAATGATAAATCCAAGGAACTTTTTTAATGAAATTATATTTTTTGCTTTAAAATAATACCAGTGACAATTTGGAAGATATGACTGACATTGCTCAGCAAGTTATGAATTGCAAAATAGGAGAGGGTTAAACAAAGGGAACTTGTTCTAACATTCTAACACACACAAACTGATATACAGGATCTTAGAACAGGAATACATGAGAAAAAGTCTGTCATTGATCAAAACATCTATTAATCTAGATATCCTATCTCCTAACTTGCTAGATATAAACATGTTTAAACTTTATTCTGATATAACACGAAAGACATTACCTTCTTTCCAAGGGTTTGGATAGAGATATGTCAGAGCTGATGGAGGATACAAATGAAATAATTTCGTTCCTGATATGCAGGAATGGACATTATCCAATGCATCAAAATGGATTCTGTTTGTCACTATCGCCCCTATCCAAAGGTCCCTCTGAAAGATGGCATCTTCTGCAATAAATTGTGGCGAAGTTGTAGGATGAAAGTTGAAACAGGCTTCTTATGAAGAAATGAAATTCTGCATGAGCTGGCAAACTTTCTAAATTTTTTAACGCTGGAATTCCTCTCCAAGTGAGGTACAAAAGCTGATTCCTCTGCTGAAGTAATAAAGCATTCAACTCTGATATAAATACCCCAAAATCCATTATCTGAGAGCTGCTGCAAGGGACCGGATGGCAAAGTCTTGTGACTGAACCATTTTCAACAAGCATATTATCTGTGGCAGTTAGCCCTACATTAAATGTCTTCCCAATGACAGAGTCACCATTTTCTTTTTCATGATTGCTTAATTCCGTATTAGGGCCTCCACTTGTGGATATTTTGTAATTGAAATGATTTGTCTCACCACTCTCTCTATTCCACTGCAAAATGGAAAAATTGGTAGACTGATCATCATTTGTGCATCTCTGTTCACAACAATCTGCAGATAATAATTGGAGTGTATCTCGCTGAGAGACATCTTTGCAAGCCTCATACTGAAGTTGAAAGGCATCAACCTGTAAAGCAAAAAAGTGCAACAGGCATGTAATTTTGGTTGTCTTTGGGTCCACTGCAGATAGAAAATTCATATGCAATCATGTGTGGTATTACTTGAACACTATGTATAAAATTATCTTGTTAATAGTAAATACATGTAAAGCTCATCACATACTTCTGAGAAAGATGAAATTTTCCCATGACCAGAATTCCAAAGGCTTACAAAATAGCAGAGGGATTCATAATAATTAAGACTGCAAGAAAAAACACCGAAACTGTTGTGCTGCATGGTTAAATTACTAAAACAACAAAATATCATTCACAGACAATAATAACCCACAATATCTGGGTTGTTGATATCTGGGTTGTTGATCCCCCATATAAGATCAACAACAAAACATAAGAGTACAGTAATGTTTCCAGAGTGATTCACCTGAAAGCTTAACAAAAGAAATGAGAATTGGTAATCAGGAGACTGGCAATGCTCAGAGGATGCTTTCTGACCAAATAATCACTAAACCTCCCCTTGAAAGCAATGCTATTATTCTACAATTTCCACCACAAGATATCCTTACTTACAGATCTGTATAAGAAGATAGGGCAAGCACTTAGCTGCATTGATGATAAGAACTGACAATTGAAGCCTCTGCAGCAGTAACAATTAGGTTTAGTACACGATGTTGAACTGCATATCCAGTATCACACCAGAACTGAGCACCTCGCGACACTCCTTGTGATCAGGATTTATGTGGGAACGAAATGAAATAACAGAGATATCATCATAAACACAGACATTTTGTAAAGATAACAAAGATACAGTAAACACATATTCTATTAAATGGCAGAAATAGAACAGACTGTAATACAATAGCTAGAATGGTGGTCGCTATCTCTGAGAAGAGATGTAACTGCTACACTCATCTGTGCAAAGATGAATACAAAGTGAGGCCAAAGGGGCCTATTTATAATAAGGACGAGGGCGAGAACCCCAAAAGTCCAAAACATAACCCTAGAAGATGAACCGTCATAAAGTTTGCGGCCCTAAGGTGATAAGTTGAACAGTCAACTTCTGGAGGTCATAACTTTTGCATACGATCTCCGATTTGGGCGCTCGATAACTAGTTGGAAAGATCTATCCGAGATTTACAACTTTCGACTATGGCCAAAGGAATGCCGAAGGAAATCATTTGGCCACCCAAATTGCCAAAAAACGTCATTTAGGGCCTCAAAACAGCCCCAAAAGTTTGGTACCCGAAAAACTGTAGAAAAAACAACTAGGAAACTGCCACAATGGACAATTGTTTTGAGCCAGTGGAATAGGTGGGCGGCCATCGATCTCCATCTGGATCACCTTGCCATACACTTTGTCTATATCAAATAATCATATCATCAACCTCGCCCTATCCATATAAATCACATAAGAGTTGTGCTTATGTGTGCTCCCCAGATCCAAACAATCACTATGCATAAGTGGTTCCACCAACACTTCCTCTTTACACATGTTTAGGCTGCAACATGGTGTAGAGTAGAAGCCCACAAACCTTGAAGGAAGTCAAAGGAGACACCCATGAGCTGACAAGGTACTCGAGTAGCTCATTCAAATCATCACTGACACCCAATTTCCTTTTAAATAATTCCCATTATCAATTTACAACAGAATAATAAAAAATATGGTAGCCCAAATCATCATATGCATTCATTAAGCATTACAGGCAATTTAATCATGAAATACACACATACCATGACAAGCAATTCCATGCATTTATATAATCACAAAACAGTAATTGAACAGTAAGCAACACAGATATAAATCCATGGCATTTCATACATAGTAAAATACTTATCTGTTTAATATTCTCCAACTAGATGTAGGTGAAAGACGTTCCTCCTAGCCATAGTCACTCTCTCAAGCCGTATCTTTCTTTGATAGAGGCCACCCCTGAGCTAGGGCTATCAATCCACAAGGGCAAAGCTATTACTCAAGGCTTCTACATAGCCCAAGTTGCCAACACTCATGCCAGTCTACATAGCCCTTGGTGCAGAAACCCACTCCACAGTTGTCCCAATCCTCAATTCCCCTTCCCCCAACCTGCACAATGCCAAGAACAAGCCCCCTTCTTTGAGCTAACAATCCCTAGGGTGGGTCCCTCAAGTGGCTCCAGTTCCATTCCAGCAGACCAACATAGGTCATACAGGAAGTCTTTGAATTGGGACTCCAAGGCACACACTACAGGCCAGGTTCCTCTCACAAGGGCGCACTCCCATAGCACCAGTTTTCCCAGGGTCAATGGCATGAATAGGTCTCTCCACCTATGGCTTCTCTGGTCCTATTCCGCTCAGCTACCAAATTCAAGGCAGTCCAAAACCATGGCATGAATCTCAAGAAGAATCATAATGGATGAATGAATATTCCCATTTTATATGCTTGGCTTTTTCCCTCTTAATCCCCTCTTAACATAATTTAATATTTCTTAATCAAAGCATGATCCTCAATCATAGTTTAGGGTCCTTGGTTAAACTGATAAGGCTAAAGAGATAAGCTAAATCCCACTAGGGTCATTTTCCCTTTGCCCAAAATCACTTCCTCGCATGTGGAATCATAGGCCCCATTTCTTCTTCGTCCTTCTTCCTTTGCAGTCGTCAAGGATTTATATTAATATAAAAATGTACATATTTACAATGTCTTGGTCATCCTGGACCATTTGTTTCTAGCTTCTAGCCTTTACATCAGTATATACAAGATGAGATTACAGGGTCAAAAATAGGGTGTTACAAGTGTCCCGTTCTGTTGTGGCTCTTTTAGAACGTCTCAAATATTCCTATTGTTCCAAATCTCAAGGGAGGCTGACTGTCCAAACAGAAAACTCTCCTAATCAATATCATGGTATGTTCCATGCTATGTCAATTGTCTAGTGTGAAGAAGGTCCAAAAGCTTTATACAAAGGTTGGTTACCATCCCATAGGTAATGATTTGGTTTAAAACAAAAGATTTTGATAGCTTTATCATTGATAATGCACGTGGTTTGTCCAACCCACACTCAAAATGTATGTCAATTGACTTGGTCATTAACATTTCTATGGATCCCACCTTTTAAATGATTTTGCTATTAGATCTTTTATAATGCATAATAAACGCCAAGTACTATGCTCAAGTTGGATATGTCAATGAAATTTTGTCTAGTCAAAAGCAAGATTTGAGAGCAAAGGACTTGAATGGTGTAGAAAGAGATAAATGAAAATTTGCATAGTCATGAGATCGTCGAAGAATTCTAAGGGTAGTTGTCACACCGGACGAGCTCTTGTTGCCTTTGATCAATCCGGAGAATGACCAAGGGGTAGACCCTACTAGCCTAAAAGGGCTAGCGAACCTACTCAAGACACTCCTAGGGGTATGCAACGAATGAATGAGGAGAGATAATGAGTGAGGGAATCTAGATCTATGTAAAGGATGTGGTATAGGAGTTAAGGTGAAGTTGGGGAGGTTTAGAGAATAGGGTAAATGACCCAACTTGATAAGGAAAATACCACAATGAGTTAAGCAAGGTAGATCTAGAAAAATGTAGCCACATACAAGAGAAACCTAAATGATCCACTTAGGATTTTATGCAAAAAGTAAACAAAGTGGACCCAAAAAGGTAGATCAGGGCATGAAACGACTAGATCAAGATTCCTGTAGGATAGATCTATGAAAATCAAGTGGGTTCAAGCATACCCAACTGATAGATCTGAAAAGATCTAGCCACGCGAATGGAAATCCTAATGGGACCCACCTAGGGTTTATGCAAAAGTGGACATGGTGGACCCAAAAAGGTGGATCGGGGCAAGGAGTGACTAGATCGGGACACTTGAAGGATAGATCTATGAAAATCAAGTGGGTTCAAGCATACCCAACTAATAGATCTGAAGATTTGGCCACTCACCCAGAGGGGGCGCTCCCACCTAGAGAGATTGGTGCTAGATCCCGGGGCAAATGGAGTCTGATTTACGTGAAATTCGAGATATAGGGTTTATTCAACAATCTCCAAGTGGGTTTTGATGGTTGTCATCAAAAACTCACCGGATCTATCAGATCTGCATAACTAAGGTTTGAAGAAAGAGGGTTTTATGGTGACAATTGGATTAAGCCCAAGAAAAATAAAACAAATGCAAATGTACCTAGAAATACTTGCTACTAACCTTGTACGACAATGATCTTGCCTTTCTGATCAATTACGAGCGTTTTCTATGCCTCTCCAAGTGAAATCGCTAATCCCTCCAAGATGTCAAGCGCTCCCTCCTGGAAAAGAGATCTTCAATGCGAATCGATTTGCAAAAAGATAGATGAAATGACGAAGAAAGATGAATCAAAGAACATCAAGATGGCCGCAAGACACAATAAAAATACTCCCTGAACCAGTGGCGATTTGAGAGAATGCTATGGAGCTCTGTCACAATAGCACCCCTACCCAAATCGCTTCCTTCATCAAGTGGATGGCAACCTGCAAAAAATATTAGAAATACATAGATCCACAAGAAAGCTATAGAGAATAAGACTTTCCAATCTCCACACAAGATTTTCGACAAAGCTTCCAAGGGTTTTGTAAAATATTTTATTATTCCAAGAGCTCAAGAGCCAAAAGTCCCATTTACAAATGAGAGAGAATCTCAATATATAGATCTCTCAAATACATAAAACCTAGATCCAAAAAGGTCAAGGGTCAAGATCATAAAATAACATCATCCTAATCTACGACTAAGATTAGTCGGATACATCTCACATGGATCAACTCACTAATAGAAGGGGGGGCATCACTAGAAATGCCCAATAAGGGGCGCAGCACATAAAATATGACTAATTACCACAAAGTAGCACATGGTGGGGCTAGGAGGTCATGGTATCCTTCACTAGCATGGCCCCATGGCACAATAACAAGATGTGGTGCCAAATAATATAAAGGAGTGATAAAAATCACTAGGGTATCTCCCTCAAAATACATCAAAAAACCCTCAAACTGTATAAATCAAGGATGTGTGGACCCCAAGTGGAGTGAAGTTGATGCTGGATGATGAAGGTGACACTGTGCCTCTGACCAAATTCATGCCATTTCTTTGCCTCAATTGCCCAAATCGATTTCCTCATTAGCCATTTTTATTATTAAAATGTTTCCTTGGAAACATAAAACAACGAATACCTCACAGGGGACCAAAAACTGAAGCCAAATGATTGCACGGATGGATCTAGCACCATGGTAGTATGGTATAATCAACTGGCTACACCCCAAGATTCCCTTTGGCGCCTTAGGAGATCTCATTGTTCTCCACAATGTGTTTTATTTTCATTTTTCGATGGCAAATATGCTGCAAAAAGCCCAAGAGACCCGTATCTGTCCTGTAACTGCCCGAAACTAAAAACCAGCTGCACCAATGGACTTAGAATGTCCAAATCAACTAGGAATGAGTACTCATACACAATATGTCCATCACAAAGGTACATCAGAGGCCCCATCCATGTTAGAACCATAATAATAATAATGCATGTAAATGTTGATAATCATAAAAATAATACAAGCCATCATAGAAAATCACCATCTAAAGCATGAATATGTCTAATGGAAACTAGTAGACCATAAATAATCATCATTCATAACCATCGGTTTAAAACTCGTCTTGGACCCTGCTCCTGGCTTCGTCAACACTGGGTTGACCAGGTCAAGACTGATCAAATGATGACCCAAGTGCTAAACTCTGATACTACAAAGTACAAAATGAACATGCATGCTCAATTATCTATGCTAACAGTGAGAGTCAAGTAAAAGTAGATTATGTTGGCGAGTATGAGCACAATACATATATAATAATCTAAATCAAAATGATTAGCTGCTTTAACAAGAACCTCTAGTGTATACTCATTTATAGATTTAGCCATTTTGCTAGTCTATACACCATACAATGGATGAGTGCTCATCTCTTGGTAGCTAGCTAGTTTTACTTTTATTTGCAGTAGTGTCTAGAGACACTTTTATTTTGCTGGTAGGGCATCCATTTAGAATAACTTTAAGCTTCGATGCCTTAGTGTCTAAAAACACTTCTTTGGTAGGACTATTTGTGTTCAAGACCTAGAGGCAGACATTCCATGTGCCAATCATCACATAAACCAACACCGAGACACAATTTATTCATGGAGACCTATTCGGACATAGAGGTGAAGGTGGGAGAAATCGCAGATGTCACTAGTCAAGTTACAACTCAAGGTTAATCAACAACAAGGGAAGGCAATGGATGGACGGAGGCAGTGGAGATGGTGCCAAGACTAGCAAGCTATGTCCCTAAAGGGAGATGACCAAATCCATACTAGGAGTAGGGCAAGGCCAATGAATGTACAAAAGAATCTCTCGGTCAAAACAACTAGATCATTTATACTTTAGATTCTGAGTAAAACCAAGATAAAGTATTGCCAACATATAATCAATATGAACCAAGTCTCACTGCTAAAATAGGTAACAGAGCAACATCAGAATCCATATGCACAAACCATAATATCACCTGGGTCATATACCTGCACTGGATCTGACACCAATCTGAAGATCACCGGAACAACTGCTATTGCTACATATCATGGGCACTGTAATAATCGGTGCTCTAGGTCATGGAAGAATGGCAAACTTAGTCATCAAATCTGGGGTCATGAGGCTCAGTCGTGGCATGGAACTGGTCAATCTGGATACTCTAGATCTGCTGAAAGTGGGAGATCATCAATTGGTGTCTCGTCATATGTTGATCTCATAGTAGAGGATTGGCTCAAAGAAGTGCTCAGGAACAAAAAGTAGCCCGGCTACTATATATGTGACAACATCTGGCTCCAACTGGGACAGGTGCTCTAAGGGAGAGAGCGCATGAGAACCTCAGACATCTCTTGTATGCAACAACGCTCATCCAATCATAAAAAATGTGCCCCATCTACTGCTCCATCTTTGTAAAAAACTATATCTACGCATGATGGAAACAACACTACCCAACAGTACATGTGGCATAAAATAAAATAAAATATTGAAAAGTAAATGCAAAAACTATCAATGTGTAAAGTGAAGTGCTGAAATAAAAGCATATACTCTAAGAACTATCAAGCAGTTGCGAGGTTTATTAAGGACAAAACCAACAAAGGGCTAAACTCAATGGCCTAATAGACTCAAATAGAATAATAAAAAGACTCAGAGACTCAGGAACATGCAACACTGAAGACTCAATCCTACTGCTCAAAAGAGCTTATTCAAAACCTACCTACCCTACTCTAATCAATTAGGCAAGTGCTAAGTAAAATCATAGATCCAATGTAACCACCTGCTAAATAGATCAATTAGTCTTTCTTTGCAGTTAATGTTGCAACAAGTTAAAGATGGTTGGGAGGTAAAATGAGTGAAAAGGAACACCATTCTAACTTGTTGTTTCAATTTTAAAGAAAGATACGAATATTGTGAGATAAGACCATGCCAGGGCTGAGATTGACTTTTGCAAACTTCCTCCATCCAAACATCAATAGGATCATAGAAACTATGCAAGTTTATAATTGATGGAAGAGAAAATATCACATGACTCATCCCTCTAAGGATATCATTATTTCCCGCATCTTTTTGGCTAGTACACTAGATCATACTCACATTACGGTCAATGGTGAGACAAACTGGGGACAAATTAGAGATTAATAAACCAAAAATTGAGATTAGCCCCATTTGTTGCTTGAAGATTGAGAAAATATGGAATTTATTTTTATAGAGCTTTTCAATCACCCAATCAAAGGAATTAGAAAACTTGAAAATGTCATGCACAAAGGATGACTGAAAAGGAGATGAAATGTTTCACTACTGAACACTTGGCATTCTTGAAACTCCTTACCGAAAATTTCGCAAGTTAAAACTTGATTGGAACATGAACCCATACAAGAAAACTTTAAAAGCTGGGATGGGAGGGCGAATTTAAAATGTGTACTTTCTCCCATGCAATTTATGATGATTGATCTTGAAATTTGATAAAAGGGTAAGGTTTTCAAATCAATGACACTTTTAAATCTCGAAATGATTTTAGAATTTGGAGCAGGGTCAAAGTTTTCTCTATGGGGATAGGGATCACCAAGGCGAAGGACTGATTCATCTTGATCTAGGATTAAATGAGGGATACTATCAAAATCATCCTTGGAGGGTTCTTCGTAATCGATCAAGGAACTTGAAAGGTGCAACAAAGAGCGCTCCTAGTCATGTTGAATCAAAACCAAACTATCACCATGTGATTGTCCTTCAATTGGTTTATAATTAATTTGATTCTCGATCACATAATGATCATTGGATGCTTCTTGACTATCCTCATCATTTTCTTCAATGACATGATCAAAGGCTTTGAATCAAAACTAGGATTGTTTAAACACTGTGTTGCCGCCTAATTCGCACCTTAGGTAACGTGGCAGAAATCTTCGAGCCACTGGGTGCGACCTTGGGGGCAAGCTCGAGCCACGTGTTGTCACCTGATACTCAACTCCTCTGTCTAGGCCAACTCCTAGCGAAGCCAGGGGGGGTAGTCCCTATGAGAAGTAAAATCTAAGGCTTTTATTCTACGAAAGCAAAGATTTATTCTAGGAGTTAATGTGAAATAGAAAAAATATCACAACAGACTATTGCAAGGTAAAAATCACATCAACATCATATGATAGTATAAACAACATTCACGACATTTTGCAAAATTTGATTTAAGCATGAAACATAATATAGACCAGTGCCAATGAATAACGAAATGCTTGTAAAAAATGGAGTGTTGGTGTGTCATGTAAGTATTGCAGTTGTCTCGTTGGTCAATTTTAAAACTATTAATGAGTGACTAAGGGAGTGGGTAAATTGTTAGTCGATTTTATTAAAATGGTAATGATTTGGATTATTAAAAAGGAGAGGGGATTCCAAATATACCCAAGGGGTACGAGGAATGTGTTCGGATTTACTTAGAAGTGGTTCTCACAGCAAAATGTGGGATAAACCGAAGTCGCAGGGGTATGTCTAACATTACACCAAAAGAGAGTGTAGCCTGATGGGGCCCCGCGGTCACTGCTTAATGGTTCTCGCTTCACTTGACTTTTTCCACAAAACTTAGTAATATTCGACAAACGTCGAATTTTTGTTTGGGGATCAATTTAAAATATTGGACTAATTACTAATCACTCAGATCCTTTTCTAATATAACCGACTAATCAGACGAAGTTGCAGTGGAGGTAGAGCATACAAGGATATGGGCCTTGTTAATTTTAAGGATTTTTTAACACGTTTTGTTTGATTAGAAATGAAAACCCAAGAATCTCTTTCCAAGTTCAGTACTCGGGCAAGCCCTTATCTGTGAACCATACTCGAGAGAACAAGGGGGTTTATTTTAAGCTTTAAAGAAACAAAGGAAATATTTTTTAATTAATTCATACCACAAATCTCTTTACCCCCTTCGGGATACTCGGGAGAGCGTGGGGTAAGTAGCTCTTTTACTTTGATAACAATCAAAAGAATAAACAGAAACTAAAAGCTAAACTAACTAATAATCAAAATCACAAGAAATGCACTGACGCGGATCCCCCCAAGGGGGGGATGAGGAGTGGACTCTAATGAGCCCACTCGAAACTTTTTTTACTTTTTTACAATGATAAAAAAGAAATGCATTTTGGTCCTTATAATTTGGATCCAAAGGCTTACAACTTATTGAAAAAGTTGATATTTATGCAAGGGGGTGCTCCATTGATCTTCCTTTTGCTTAATTTTGCGAAAATTCGCCAGAGTTTCCTCATCTTTTATCTTAAAACCTGCAAAAACAGCAAGCAAACATTAGCTAAACATGCCCCAAAACACTTTAAGAGTGCTTGGGAAAATTACAAAAAAAATTGCCGAAAAAATTCTAAGTAAAAACGATAGAAACTAGGTGAAAAGTGAGCTAAAAAGTTGTTTTCTCAGGGTCTTTGTTTGCTTCTTAAGGATAGCAAACAAATTGTAGCACGAACTTGCTAGATAAGGAATTAAAATCAAATGCTAACTTATAAATCAAACCTTTTGTTTTTACTAGAAAATGACTTGAAATAAGACAACTGGTACCCTAGATTTGAACTAAGAAATGATAATACTTTGAAATTTTTAGTTAGTTCTATAAAGCTAAACAATTCAAGATCTCTTTATGACTGTGAAGTTAACTTTAGATTTAAAACTGTTTTTTCAAAACAAAGGAACCGGAATGACCAGAAGATATCGAGAGAAAGAAAAGTGGAGAAGGCTTGGAGAGAAGAGGGTTCTCGAGCCTTCACATGTGCTGTGCCAAGGAACTTTTTATCTGCAGTAAACAATGTTAGAAATGAGAGAAGAAGAAAGATGCAACAAATAATGTTAGAAACAAGAAAAGTAGAAAGATCAAACAAATCCTCCACGTCTCCTATCACGGCAACCTGCATATCACACACTAACACGAGATAGATCAAATGTAGGAGCATATATGTTCAGAAATCGATGTAAATGCACTCATAAACAAATGAAGCATTTATTCAAATCTCTAAATACTTATACTCAATAGCTTAGATCATCAAACAAAATGACTAAACTGCATCACAAAGTCGATAGCAACCTTCAATTAAACTACATAGGATTTATTTGCATGCATAGTGATTCAAATATGAGTTACCTCCATACAGCTAGAAAATAAAACATTCACTCAACCAGGGCCCCCTAGAGTCGAGGTCGACTCTAGAGTCTCAACCCTCTCAAAAACACTTACTTCTATTTCGTTTCGTTTGTCTTTATTACAAATTTTAACCCAACTTTTATGATGTACGGTATACGATAGTGCGCTGGTACGAGGAGGCTAACCAAGTAAAAGAAAATCCTCATGCTCATCTTTCATTCTTTACCAGACCTCCTTCCGGTTTTGCAATTATATTAATACCTGTATTTTTTTACGGTAGGCTTAATACAAACCATTCTATGGAGGAAATAATGACTAATGGTTCTAGTTAGCTATTCTTGGACTCCATTTACCAGCTCATGTTTCGTATCATCTTGACTTGTGGGTGGATAATTCTGTAAGTTATTCGACTGAGAGTCCTACGCTTCGGATTACGAGCTATAAGCTCATCTTCAATTCCGCAATGGGTTGGTTTGGAATAAAGGTTTTACCTCTTTTTACTCTTCTTGGGAATGTTCTACCCTTCCTTTGATATTGTTTTCTTTCAGTCCTCGGCAAGGATTCATCCTTCAGGCAACCTTTGTATTTATTTCATTTGGACCAGTCCTGGTGCAAACCTGCTATGTTATGAATCATTTGATTTTAATGTCTTGTTTAACATATGATGAGGATCTGACCCTCGTGGGCATTTCTATTGTTTATATGTACACATGCACCTGTAAGTTACAAAGGCGGTATAAATATTCACTTCCATGGTATCGTTCTCTTTTTTATAGATATAAAATTTAGTTTTGAAGCTACCACTGCATTGTTTAATTCTTAGGGTTAAGTTTAATAAACCCAAAAAATATATGATTATATTGTCATTGTGTTTTCATGGCAGAGCTGTTTTATTTCTAGATGGTTTATTATTTCTCTCTTAATCAAGTTTCAATCTAAAATTTACCATCTTGGTATTTATGCTTCTGTGAATCTGTACTTTGATCCTCCCTTGCATAAGTAGTCAACCTAGGGTAAACTAGGTCAATTCTCAGAAATATCATAAACATATTACTGATACGTTTATATGCATAAAAGACTATTTATGAATCTTTGTAGAAGTCGTATCGCAACAATAATTCTTAAACAAGGGTTAGCATAAATATATTCAGAGTTCTGCAATTTCTTTTTCGAATGAATGATCCTCGGGAAAATAATCAATCTTTTCCTTTCAAAATAGCAACTTTATTACTTTTATAAAATTCTACAAATCCATTAGAGCAATAAAATAAATACTGAAATACTCATTTATTAACCAAAAAGAATTACAAAAGAGTAAACACATATCTGTTTCCTTTGATATTTCTTCCAACAAAACAAATGGGCAGTCCCGAACCACCCAACCATAGAACAGCAAAGACACTTCAATCTCTCTGTCCTTCTAGTCGCCCCCAAGCCAGGTTGTAGTCCCACTAGGGTTAAGCTACTCATGTAGTTTTTCAATAACTGTCCTTAAAACTCAAACTTGAGCTAAACAGTATATTTTAATTTTTACTGACAACCACACATGAGTTTCTTTACTAGTAATGCAACGGAAAATAAATACTAAGAAACATGAACAATAATCACATCAATATAGACAGTATTTTTGGGTATGGAAACCCCCAGAAAAACCCAAGATGGAAAACTGGTGCAGCAGTCAGATAAGAAATTTATTATGAAGATATGGAACATTTACAATCCAGCAGATGAATTCACCCAACCTGGCAAAATAGAACCTCTGCACATCACTGGGCAAACCCAACAAATCGATACACCCCCCTACGCAGTTGTAAGGCCCTTCTGCGTCAGCAGTACGATCCTCCTGTGCAACTGTTTGAAATCTGAAGTAGCTCCACCATGAACTAGCTCAAGTAGTTGACTGCAAAGCTAATGTTTGGTCGTGTGTTGACTCTGATGCATCAATCTTCCTCCAATTGGAAACTAGAGGTATGGACATGGGCTTGCAATCCACCATCCTGAGTCTTTTCAAGATCTCCAATGCATACTTCCCTTGTCTAATGAAGAAGCACCCATCTCTTTGCCACACATCCAAACCTAGGAAGTAATGCATCAACCCAAGGTCTTTCATCTCAAACTCAACTGCAAGGTTGGACTTGCAGTCGTTGTTATCACCAACCTTGTAGTTGCCTATTTGAGGCGGATCCAGGATGGATGGTAGAGGGGCAAGCAACTAAGGAGGTGGAACCAAGATTGCCTCGACTCCCAAATGGATGGTTGTCACGCCAATCGAGGCAGTCTTTGCTTTATGTTATCTTAGCCCAAGACAACAAAGGGGAAGACCCGGATCTACTCCCGACAGGGGAGATCAAACCTAGACACCAAATCAGATCAAATGGACTTGAGGTACGTAAGGTGCAAGGTAATGGAAACCCTAGATCTATGGATGATGTCACTAGGTGAACCAAGGCTTTGGATTAGGGTTTGGGAAGTGTGAGGCTTGATCCAAAGTGGGACACAGGTGACCTATGAAGTAAATACTAGATCTAGGGTTAAGGTACTAGCAATAGGTGAAGATATCCGTTGCCTTGGGAAACGTAACCAATGCAGGGAGGGCAAGGATAGTATTGGGGCTATCTAGTACCCAAGGACAGACTCGATGAAAGATATGACAATGTCAAAGTACCCGAGTAACCAGGGAAAAGTCAGATCTCAGGAAAAAGAGGCCAAAGAGAGGGCAACGCTAGGGTTGGAGATTAGTGCATGTCAGATCCAGGGAAATGGAGTCACAATCTACCTAGTGTTGGAGGAAACCCACCTAGGAAATAGCCCGATCTACAAACCCAAAAAGGTATTTGGCCAGAAAAGTCAGATCACAGGAAAAACCAGCAGCAGGATGGCTAGAGCTAGAAGTTGACAGGTTGTCCTAGATCTAAGAAACTGACCTCCCAAACCCTAGCAGATGTTATCACATATATAGTAGTCAGGCTACTATATTTTTATTTTCAGATTCAGTACATTTGTCAACCAGATCCCCTACATATGAGATGCTGAGATGAGCATTTATGATGGATCATTATTTATTTGATGGACTATAGTACTCTCCCATGCCAGGACTGAGTCTCGAGATACTCAAATTTGAGGACTGATGTAGCCATTTAGCCATGTGCAAAGCAGTTAGCAGTGCCCAGATTGGCATCAGTGTTTTCTCATTGGACAGATATTGATTCAGATGGATTATTTGCATGATTATGACTCAACTTATATTATATTGTGTTATGGTTATCATTGCCCTTATACTCATTTTTGTGACATGTGTTAGCATTTAGTATCATGATCTGGCGGTTATATAAATATGTGGACTTGGATGTATCTGTATTATGTATTGATGTCCCTACTCAAAGTTTGAAGTTCTTGACCTATACTCACTGGTTTTACCCTCCTTAGGGAGAATAGAGGTAGTCATTCCCACCATACTTTGGCTTGCTAGTGTTGGTTTCATTATTCATTGTCTCCACCCATCCATTACCTTCCAGTTGTGTTTCAGCCCGACTTACTACTTGACTTGTGGCATGGAGGACCTTTCCCCGCTAGAGCCTTTGTTGGACGAGCCTCCCTGTTTATTTGTGTCTCGGCTCTGAGTTGCCTAGGATGGGTTTGTTTACCTGAAACAAGTAGCGTTGCCATCAATACAGTGTATTTGGAAATAAAATGAATATCTTATAAAAATCTCATTCATGAAAAGTAGTGTTTTTCAACATACGTGAATGCAAGGCTAGCCTAATGAAATTGGCTCTGAAAAATATTGCAATGAAATATCTTAAACATTCATGAAAAGTAGTGTTTTTCAACATACGTGAATGCAAGGCTAGCCTAATGAAATTGGCTCTGAAAAATATTGCAATGAAATATCTTAAACATTCATGAAAAGTAGTGTTTTTCAACATACATGAATGCATAAAGCCTAAATGATAAAAGTTCGTATAAAAAATACGTGGACAAAGGCTGTGGAAAATCAAAGGCCCAAAAAGCAATGGTTCCTAAAAAGTTATATCTAAAGATTGTTGGCCTTACTTGTATTGAGTTAAATTGTGAGCATTTGTCAAGGTGAGTAAGCATCTCTGAAGTAGTTCACCCATTTGTGAAGCACTGCCATCCCCTTTGTTGTTGTTTGTCTGGCATATGGCTATAGTGAGTATCCCCTTTCCATATCCAAAGTGTCACAGTGTTGAGTGGGCAGTCATCCTTTGGCCTAACCTTATGAATTTTAGCCTTCACCCTTCACTAGCAAATTGACTACAACTATGAGGTGAATATAGTCTTGAAAGTCTGGTCTAAGTTATAATAAATAAAACCCTATATGTGTATTTGGTTGATGTACCGCCAGTGAAGTGATTGCTACTTGTTATGATTGTTACTTAAATGATTTGTAGAGCATGTCTTAGCCTTTTAACACTTGCAGCAGATGGATGTCAGCCTGAGTTACATTATTGGTATCTGGTCATTTACAGGTTATTATTTTGTCTATTTGATATTGTAGATGATCAGGCAGAGACCTAGAAAGGGTATGAGTATGTACTTTAGATGGATTTGGACTTTCTAAGTCCAGTGAGACAAATTGTTTTCGGTTCCAGGCACTTACAGAGATGGACAGGCTCATTTTACCCTTCTGGTGCAGTTTTGCTTCACTAGATGGTAGGTTTGAACAGGGAGATGATTTTGTTGGATCTCCTAGGGCACTGTATGGGCATAGGGGGTCCAACCACTTGATTGTACCATATTACCCCCCTCCAAGAGAGCCTAGTAGGCTCAGTTGGATAACGCAGGCACTCTAGGAGGTTGTTTTGGCAGGTTCACCTTGCCTAGGGCAAATTAAAAAATAATTAAATGGCTACTAAAGAATTCGATTTGGGCTACTCAGGCAAGGAAATGGCATGGGATGAGTCATGATGATGAGAGTGATGTCCTCCGCACCTTCTCCAGCAGTTGCAGCATCTGATTGGGCCCACATCCATCTTTTCGGGCATTTTATATTATTTTCTAGAGCTTTTGGGAGGCTCACGATTTCCTCAAGGAAGCACAATTTCACAGTTTAAAAAATATGATATTTTTATTGTGCCATGGGGACACCCAGAGGGAGTTAGTTAACACTCCATGGACCCACCATGTGCTTTATTCATTTCTTGTTGAGTGGGGTCCCCTCTGTTTGGGTGATTTAGTCCATTTTTATATTATATTGTTATATTGATCCATGTATTGTATGTTGAGCTCATCTCCACCATTGATTAGACATTTGTATCTTTTAATCTTAGCCACTCATTTGAAAAGTGGTTAGGATTTTGGTTCTCTCTTTCCTATTTAAAGGAGAGAGCTTCTCATTTGTAAGGGGTCTTTGGCTCTTGGATCTGAATAATAGAAAAACTTTTCTTGTGGAAATTCTTGGATCTCCTTTGCATCTGGTGTTCTTAGATGGTGATTGGAAAGTCTTTTGCTTCCTAGCATTCGGGAAATTTTTGTGAAATCTATATCTTTTTTCGGGAATCTTTGTCTTGTCTACAGGAGGGTGACTTCAGCTTGGGCATTTTTGCAGGGGGACCTCAACTCGTTTGGATTGTCTTCGTTTTTATCAAGGGGTTTCATTATTGTCATTGTGATCTATGATTTCTTCTTGCTATTTTTCTGTAGCATTTAGCTTTTTCTCATGTGGCAACAAATCTGATATGGTTGGTGTTTATTGTGCAGGAGAGAAGGCGCATTGACTCCTTGGGGCAAAACGTTGGACATAGACCTTGCTCAAAGCTTCTCAAATTGATCGGGATAGCAAGGATCATCATCATCAAGGCATCTGCAAGGTTTTCTAGGTAAGATCTACAGGTTAGACCCTTTCTTCCAGATCTCAATCCATTGACATCTGCTTTTCTTCATTTTACTGAAAATTCCATAATAATAAAAAACCAAAAAATACTAAAAATTAGACCGCTTGATCTCTAGACAAACCACTACTGGGTTTTGTAGATCGGGTCTTCCCCTCACCATATCACCCTCAATGCTGATCTAAAAGTGAGTGTTTTTCCCTAGATCTGAGAAATTGTCCTCCCAAACCCTAGCGCTCACCATTTTTCTGACTTTTTCCGAGATCTGATTTTTTCGACAAAATACCAACTTAGGTATGTAGATCAGGTCATCATCTCACCAAATCTCCTTCAACGTTGAGCTGGAAGTGTCATCCCAAACCCTAGCGCTAGCCATCCTGCTGTTGGTTTTTCCTGTGATCTGGTTTTTTTAGCCAAATACCTTTTTTGGGTTTGTAGATCGGGTTATTTCCCAGGTGGGTTTCCCCCAACGCTGGACAGATAGTGACTCCATTGCCCTGGATCTGGCAAGCACCGATCTCCAACCCTAGCGCTACCCCCTTTTGGCCTCCTTTTCCTGTAATCTGATTTTTCTTGGTGACTCAGGTACTTTGACTCTGTCATATCTTTCATCGAGTCTATCCATCGGTACTAGATAGCCCCAATCCTGTCCTTGACCTCCCTGCATTGGTTACGTTTCCCAAGGCAACGGATATTCTCACATGTTGCTAGTACCTCAACCCCAAATCTAGTATTTACCTTATAGGTCACCTGTGTCCCAACTTGGATCAAACCTCATACTTCCTAAACCCTGATCCAAAGCCTTGGCTCACCTCGTGACATCATCCATAGATCTAGGGTTTCCACTACCTTACACCTTACATACCTCAAGTCCATTTGATCTGATCTGGTGTCTAGGTTGGATCTCTCCTGTCGGGAGTAGATCTGGGTATCCCCCTTTGTTGTCTTGGGCTCAGATAATATAAAGTTAAGGCTGCCTCGATTCGCGTGACAACCATCCATTTGGGAGTCTAGGCAGTCTTGGTTCCACCTCCTTAGTTGCTTGTCCCTCTACCATCCATCCTGGATCCACCTCACATAGGCAACTACAAGGTTGGTAATATCAGTCGCCAATCAGCCTCTCATCTCCTGTAAGAAAGAGATCATCTACATATAGTACCAGTATGAGAGGCACCTCACTTGACAAGAAGTACAGGTTATGGTCTGCCTCACTCCCCTAGAATCCCATCTCCCGTAGATAGTTGTCTATCCTCGAGTACCATGCCCGAGGTGCCTGCTTGAGCCCAAAAAGAGCTCTCTGTAACCTGGGTCCTGCATACATGCGACTCCCAGTTCTCCACATCAAACCCCTCGAACTGCTCAATGAATACCTCCTCCTCTATAACTTCGTTGAGGAAGGCAGTCTTGACGTCCATCTGATGAACTCACCAACCCATCTCTGCTGCTAATGAGATAATGGTCTGAATAGAAGAATAGCTGGCGACAAGGGCGAAGGTCTCCTCATAGTCAATACCCTCCTTTGAAAACCCCTTTGCCACGATGTGCACCTTGTACTTCTCCATGCTTTCGTCTGCTGCATGTTTTACATTGTAGATCCATCTGGATCCCACCACCCGTTTTCCCTCTGGCCTCAGCACAACCTCCCACACCTAGTTTTTCATGATGGAGTCATACTCCTCAACCATAGCTTCCTTCCACACATCATGTTGTGCAGCTTCCTCAAAACTGGAAGGTTCGGAGTTAATCAACTCCGTCATCAATGCCATATAGCTAAGTCTCTCTGGTGGTTTGCTCGGTCTCATGGAGCTCTGTGGAAGAGTCACCTACCTAGAATCCTGAACTATGGACCTAAAACCCTTAGGTCGTGGCCTAGTGTCTACCTGCTGCAGCTCATCCTCCAAGTCAATGACCAAAGGATCCTGTCCACCTGACTCCCTCCGACTACCAGAACCTGTGCTCTATGTCTGTACCTGTACCTATACATGTGGCTCCTCCAACTTGACCCTTGAGTCCTGTGTTGGTAAGTCCATAGATCTCCGCAAGGTTCTGTCCTCATCAAACTGAACATCCCTGCTCACAATGATCCTCTTGCAAGCAGGAATATATACTTTGTGTGCCTTCGAAGTCTCGTTGTAACCAACAAGTAACCCCTTCTCTCCAGAAGGGTCCAACTTCTTCCTAGTGTTAGCATGAATGTGGCAATAGCAGACACTCCCAAATATGCGCAAGTGGCTCACATCTAGTCTAGTACCTGTGAAGACCTCCTTGGGTGTCTTCCTCCCCAAAGCTGTGTAGGGACACCTGTTATGAATGTAAACTACGGTCATGTATGCCTCGACCCATAGGAATGGTGGCAATCCCTAATCAAATAGCATAGCCTTGGTTGTTCCTACCAATGTCCTGTTCTTTCCCTCCGCCCCTCCATTCTGTTGCAGGGTATGAGAAACAGTGTGCTCCTTCTTGATCCCCTCCGATGAACAATACTCCAAGAACTCATTGGAGGTATACTCACCCCCGTTGTCCATCCCCAATACTTGAATTTTACTTCCTATCTGGTTCTCTACGAGAGTCTTGAACTACCGAAACTGCTCAAAGACCTCTAATTGGCCTTCACGAAATAGGTCTAGGTCTTCCTGGAACAATCATCAATGAAAGTGACGCAATAACTGTAGCCACTGAACGATTGGACACTCATGGGTCCGCAAACATCTGAATGCACTAAGTCCAAGGTCCCCTTAGACTTGCGCTCACTCTGTGGGAAAGGCTCCCTAATGTTCTTCCCCAACGCACAACCTTTGCAGTGGTTATGCTTCTCCTCCTGTACCTGAGGAACTCCAATGACTGCCTGTCTCAAATGCCTTAGTGCTCCGTGGTGTAAGTGTGCCATCCTCCTATGCCACAACTCACCCCGACTGTTGTTGCTGCTGACTAGTGCCTTTGCAGACTCGAAGTGTAGTCTGTACACCTTCCCGCTTTGAATCCCAATCACTTGATCCAAACTCCTATCTGACCCCTTAGACCTGATATACACCCTATGATCTCGGAACTTCACCTGAAAGCCCTTATCCTCCAAGGTGGAAACTGATATGAGGTTCTTGGTCAACCCCAGAACATACAATACGTTTGCAAAATTGAGGGGTTTGCCAGACTCCCTCTAAAACGAAACAGTACCAACTCCATGCGCCTGATACTACGCATCATCATAGCTCAATGTGGAGATTTAATCCACCCTCCTGCAAGCTCTTGAAGAGCCTTTTATGTCCTTTCATATGACAAGATGCTCCACTATCTACATACCAAACGTTGTTGCCTATGGTGCTTACCATGCAAGCTATCAAACAAAAGTCTTCGTCAAAGTTTTTGCTGAACTCCTCCACCTCTGCAGAACATGCCATCTGGGTATTGTTATTCTTCTTCCTGTCTGGGCACTACGAGGCAAAGTGTCCTTGCTTGTGGCAGATAAAACATTTCACTTTGGACATGTCAGTGTTCTTCTTACCACCCTTCTTTTTCTTTGCCTTACCCTTGCTCTTCCCTGCTAGGGCTAGGGCTTCTTCATCCACAATCTGTAGGGCACTGCTGGATAAAGATGAAGCTTGACCCATGCAGGTCTCCTCCTGCACAAAATCATCCCACAGTCTCTGCCAGTCAGGGAGCTTCTCCCTAGTCACCACACCTTTTACAAAGATGTCCCATGGCTTAGAAAAGCCATTGATAGCTATTTGAACCAGCTCGTCATCTTCAATCTTAGAGCCAACTGCTCCAAGCTCGTCTCTGATCTGTGTGAGCCTTGTGAGATAAGGAACCATTCCTTCACCCTTGGCCATCCTGGTACTGCGTAACCTCTCCTGTAGCACCATCTTCCTGTTTCTTTTCTTACTCTGGTAAAGTCCTTCCAAAGCCTTCCACATTTCCAATGCAGTCTTCTTCCCAAAAAGGTGAGGGACTATGTGGTCCTTCACCCCATCCAAGATGATTAACATAGCTCTGGAATCTAACTTCTTCCACCTTGCCAACTCTGTCGGATCTGTGGGCGCAACCTTCGTGGAGTCAATGTCCTCTTCTGCATCACTGACATACAGGATCCTCTTGATCCTTTCTTTCCAAGTAAGAAAGTTCTGAGCCCCTTGAAGTTTATCTTCAACTCTCAAATGTACGGCCATAGTAAAGTGTACCTGTCAAACCCTAGATTTGAACTCTGGGTTTGTGTCTTCAATAGATCTTCCCTCGATTTATCAATACTGTTCCAGTTTCTCAAATTTAGCTCAATAGAGCTTTGATACCATGTAAGTATCCTTAAAACTCAAACTTGAGTTAAATAGTATATTTTAATTTTTATTGATAACCACACGAGTTTCTTTACTAGTAATGCAACGGAAAATAAATACTGAGAAACATGAACAATAATCACATCAATATAGACACAATATTTTTGGTATGGAAACCCCTGGAAAAACCAAAGATGGAAAAACCGGTGCATCAGTCAAATAAGAAATTTATTATGAAGATATGGAACAATTATAATCCAGCACTACGGCCCTCCTACGCAACTATACTGAATTCGTACGACTGTTGTACGGTTGCTGTTATACGACTGTTGTAGTACGGCTGCTGCTGCTGCGGCCTCTGCCGAGTTGTACAACCTCCCTCTGCGTGAATGAGTACGACCTTGTGCTCTGCCTGATCTTCCTGCGAATCCTCTAGGTGAGTGCTCCTCCGTCTTCTCTGCAATCTTCTTCATCCAACTTCTCTGTCTGTCTTTGTGTGTGTGTCCTCTCCACCAAATCTTCTTTTAAATCAATGGTCAAGCGAAAACCCTAACCCTCACTATGGATCAATGGATGAGATCCTCCAGTGAAATCAACGGCCAAGATTAGATTAGCCATCACTTAAATTAGTTCACTTTTCACTTTATAAAAGTGACTCCATTAAGTCAATTAATAATTAGATCACTTAATGTACTTTCCTAAGTCTAAACTTTGGAAAATCACATTAATTCATTTGGCTTCTTGCTTTATGTCTAAGTTGCACGAAACGGGGAAACGAAGATGAGTTTCCAAAACGGGGATGCATTGGAAACGTGACCCCCCAAAATTTAGGAAACTAGGAAATACAATATATCTATCTATCTATATATATATATATAATGTTATAATTATTTACATATTAAATTCAACATCACATTTAACATTTTTACTCATAATTTCATAAGTGATTCCATAATTCAAGTACTAAGTAGTAATATCCAAAAACAACACAATGATTTTACCCATAAACGATACCATAATGCAAGTGGAAATAGCCAAAAAAAAGCCTTCAAGATCAGGCTAAGCCGCTAATACATATATATCCAGATTCCAAAATCAGCCTTTATATACAAGGCTACAAGTACAATACTACAATCAACATGAACAATGAAAATATAAAGAAAACATGAGCTGAAGCCCAAAGACTAATAGCCATCATGCTCAGGCTCATCTTCATACTCCTCAAAAATAGAAATCCGTGAGCCAATGAAGAAATCCGTGAGAGAAATGTTGAGTCGTGTGGGAAAAATGGGCATTGGGAGTTATTTATAACAAACCCAAGCCTTGAAGAACTTCCCGGAAGCCTCTAAACCCCTAGCCGGTGAAGGAAAAACCCAAAAAAAAATTAAAAAATACATGTTTTAGCGGACTGATAGAGGAAACGCCACTTTTTGGGCAAAACCGATTTGGAAACGGGTTTTCTTCCGAAGGAAACGCGTTTCCTTAACGCGAAACGTCCCCTCACTCTCGGAAATGGGTTTCCTTGCTGTACGGCATGGGTTTCCACGTTTCCGTACAGAAGTGGGTTGGGGATGTGGGGGGGGCACGTTTCCTGCAACATAGCTTTATGTCTTCTAGCATGCAATGATAGAAGACCTTCCTGGTTGCCACTTTCTAACATGTCTTAGTCTCCGTCAATCTAGGACTAACACAGTCCTCAATAACCTACAGACACACCTTATAGTTCCACACCTCAAACTTTTTCAGTGCCCATAACAGTGGGCAACCTAAAAGGCTTATGGTCTCTGCTACTACAGCAGTTCAAGAATATGTTTTACCAATCCTTTAAAGGTTCAACACAGGCAAGCCCTTTGCCTCACAGCATTTCCAGTGTTTCACTCTATGGCCGTAGAGAATTTCTTTCGTGAACCTGACTGAACTTGAACTCAGGTCATTTGCTCATGCAAATACCCAATCTTGGCTTTTCTATCTTTCATATTGAGTCTCTCAATTTTCTGGTGTGTTGTGGTTGCTTGTAGTTAAGAATGTCTTCCTTTGTTTCTTCTTGCCTAAAGGAAAAATGAAACCATTTCTTGGTTTCTGTTTTCTTTTTTATTGTAGAGATTCTATTTTTAGAAAATCTCACATCAAATGCTAGGGTTTTGGAATGGTTTAGTTCCATAGTTTTATATTATCAGAATGTAAAGTATATTTTCCAAGTTTGGGTTTAGTTTTTCCTTAAGACAACTTACCCTCTAGTGAGACTTTTGCCACTCTTATATTGGGTTCTGCCCGCATGATTTATGTGGAGGATAACTTAAAAAAATAAAAAGCAACACCTCTACATTTACACCATAATCACTATCAATGATGTTCAGTTTTTCCAGTACTTGATACAAACTTCCAAAATAATGTAATTTTAAAATTAACTAATCAACTTAGGAAAGTGAAATATCCGGATATTACACACACCTGTAAATTAGAAGACCGTATTAGGTTATTAACGCTGCAGTTTGTAGTTAGTAGCAAAGCTTTCTTCTCTATCTCTCATTTGTAATTTCGTTGATAGTTTGGAATGAATAAGGGTTAATGTTGTGACTGTTTGCAGTTCCTCATTATCTGTTGTGAATTGAAACTCACTAGAACATGCCATGATCTGAAACTATGGTTAACGATCTCTCTAATGAAAGAGGTACACTGCTTTGATCTAAATGGATGAATGTACAAGATAAGTAATTCTGCAGATAAGAATGCTTTCTTTCAATATTTATATTGAATCTGATTGATTTTCTTAGCAGGATTCGTATTTTAGACCTCTATTGTTTCATAAAAACTCCACCCAATGATTAGGCATCAATCCTTTACAGTCCAACCTGATATTTAAAAGCTAAACTTGTAACTTCCCTATCTTCTGATCTGTCATTTTTGTTGGATTTTCAGAACTTTAGCAATATAATTTCTTTTATTATTTACTTCATCCCAAATTCATAGCATTATTTCATTTTCAATGGAAGTAAAACAAGGATAGCTGAAAGATAACCATGCACAAGAAACACAAAGATTTTAGGATTTTACCTTGGGATTCCCACTTGAGCTGGAAAAGAATCACCCTAAAGTGAGAAGAGCACTGCTGTGATGACGTAGACAATGTCTTAGATGGCACCAGAGCTGCCCTGGTTAGTGTCAGGGACTTGATATTTTGTAGTGAAGTTTTGGGAGCTAACAGTTCCTACAACCTGAGAAGCCGTGGCTGGCTGCAGGAGGAAAATGATGCATAGGAAGTAAATGCTCCATATTCTGAGCAGCAAGCCAAGGGTTGGGGTGGTCCAAGGAACAATGACAAGGACGATCCTCCAGCTACTGGATTGATCCCCGCTGCCCCATTATTTTGTGCTCTTATGGATTTGAGAGCAAAATCGTTTTTGTTTTGTTTGTACTCTTCATGGTGACCTTATTTAATTTTGGGGTATTGAACTTCTTTATTTGTGCCAAGTGGCCCCTTGAAATTTTTGGCTTGAATCTTTCCGATTGCTCATTCGAGAATTACGATCTTTAGCTCTAGAATTGAATCATGCTATTATATCTGAGAAAGACTATGAGATAGATAGGGAGGAAGTTTGATCAGAATGAATCGAGATCTTTTATGATTGACCAGAATAAACATCAACAACTTCGAATTGGATTAGCTTCTCCCAAACAGATTTGTGCTTGGTCCAAAAAAAATTTACCTAATGGCGAGATAGTTGGACAAATGACTAAACCCTATACTCTACATTATGAAACTAATAAACCAGAAAGAGATGGATCGTTTTGTGAAAGAATCTTTGGACCTATCAAAAGTAGAGTTTGTGCTTGTGGAAATTCTCCAGGGATTGGAAATGAGAAGATAGACTCAACATTTTGCACACAATGTGGAGTTGAATTCGTTGATTCTTGAATTCAAAGATATCGAATGGGATACATTAAATTGGCATGTCCGGTGGTTCACGTATGGTATTTGAAACACCTTCCCAGTTATATTGCGAATCTATTAGCTAAAACACAGAAAGAATTAAAAGGCCCAGTATAATGCGATGTGTGACTTGATCACAAGTTCCGATCATATAGATCCGTAATAAGGAACTATCATCCTATTCAATCTGATCGGGATGCCTTTAGCTCTGACATGTCCCTCCGGAGGAGTAACATGAAGCTCAAAATTATAAGCATCTTGAAGAGATGTTGAGAAAGAGGAATTAGTCCAAGGTTTAGATATTCTGTATCAAATTGCTAATTTAACTTCGTGAAAACACTTCTTTCATATAATGGAATTCAAAAGTCATTCTCTTTCACTTGGGTTATCCCTAAATAGAGGTATTCCGAACCGAAGATATGGCTATAGGAGTCTATTCATCGCACATATGCTTCGATCGATAGTATTGTAACCATCGAAGTAGAGCAAGCAGGAACCTAAAGGATTAAATGGAACGATATATAGACAAGTAAATCCCTAATTGAAGGTCTTTTCAAGAATAAATGGATTGTTCGGAAGGGAGGAGACTGCTCAATAATTCCATGTCTACGTTGTAGAATCGTAAAGGAATACTCAATTTCACCTGGAACTTGAGCAGAGAGTAGCGGTTTCTCTTCAAAGCAAAAAGAGTAGATATTTTTTTTATAGTTACTTGAGCTGGATGAGAGGAAACTTTCACGTCTGATCCTGAGGGGAAGGAAATCTTAGAATAACCTATCCGAATCTTTTTCTTGCTAGGCCCATAGCTAACAAACCAACTTTATTGAGATCATGGGGTACATTCAATTATGAGATTCAATCCTGGAGATATATTATTCCTCATTACCTCTCTGCTCGTTCTCATTACCTCTTTGCTCGAGGTTCTGGAACATTTAAAGAGAGAGAAATAGCTACTGGGGGAGATGCTATCAGGGAACAACTAATTGGTCTAGATCTGCAAATGATTATAGATCGTTCACATATGGAATGGAAGAACTTGGTGGAATTGAAATGGAATAGATTGGAGGAGGATCAAGAATCTACCTTGGATGGATGGGAAGATGAAACAATTCGAAGAAGAAATGATTTTCTGGTTGGACGCATTAAAGTGGCTAAACATTTTCTCCAAACAAATATAGAACCAAAATGGATGGTCTTATGCCTATTACCAGTTCTTCCTCCCGAACCGAGGCCAATCATTCAATTAGGTGAAGGTGGACTTATTACCTCGTCAGACCTAAATGAACTTTATCAAAGAGTTATCAATCGGAATAATACTCTTACCAATTCATTAGCAAGAAGTGGATCTGAGTCATTTGTTATTTGTCAAAAAAAATTGATCCAGGAAGCCGTAGATGCACTTCTCGATAATGGCATCTGTGGACAGCCAATGAAAGACAGTCATGATAGGCCTTATAAATAATTCTCAGATGTGATCGAAGGCAAAGAGGGAAGATCTCGTGAAAATTTACTAGGGAAACGAGTTGATTATTCAGGTCGTTCCGTTATTGTGGTAGGTCCCTTTCTATCATTGTATCAATGTGGATTACCCTCAGAAATAGCAATAGAGCTTTTTCAAGCATTTGTAATTCGTAGTCTCATTGGACGACATATTGCTCCTAACCTAAGAGTTGCTAAAAGTATGATTCGAGATAAGGAACCCATTGTATGGGAAGTACTTCAAGAGGTTATGCAAGGACATCCCGTATTGTTGAATCGAGCACCTACCTTACACAGATTAGGAATACAAGCGTTTCAACCTATTTTAGTAGAAGGACGTGCCATTCGTTCACATCCATCGGTTTGTGGAGGATTTAATGCGGACCTTGACGAAGATCAGATGGTTGTCCATGTACCTTTATCTCTAGAAGCAAAGCTAGAGCAGAAGCTCGTTTACTCATGTTTTCTGAGACAAATCTTTTGTCTCCAGCTATCGGAGATCCTATTTTTATACCGACTCAGGATATGCTTCTTGGACTTTATACATCAACGGTCAGAAATAATCAAGGTATTTATGGGAATAGGTACCATCTTTATCACTCAAAAAAGAAAAGGTTTTCCTGTAAGAAACCTTCCTTTTATAGTTATGATGATGTGCTCAGAGCTTCTCGACAGAAACGAATTGACTTATACAGCCCCTTATGGCTCCGGTGGGGGGAAGTGGATTTACGCACCATTACCTCAGTAAACCAAGAAGCCCCTATCGAGGTTCAATACGAATCTTTGGGTACCTTACATGAAATCCATGAACATTATCAGATAAGAAAAGGTAAAATGGGGGAAATTATTAATATATACATTCGAACAACTGTTGGTCGTACTCATTTCAATCGAGAAATAAAAGAAGCCATACAAGGTTTTGTCCATTCTGAACACCCAAAGAAATCACTACCAGCTCTCAGGATCTAATGTTATTGATCTTATGATCTTTTCATTAGTGCAGATATAGAGATCGAGGAAGCCTTCGAATAACCGGCTTGAACCCATTGCTTAATCCTGCTCATGAAAATATGGAGATTTTTCCTTATGAAGGAACGAACTAGATTGCCCTTTGATAATTTGCCCTTTTATAATAAAGTGATGGATAAAATTGTCGTTAAAAAGCTTATTAGCAGATTAATAGATCACTTCGGAATGACACATACATCACATATCTTGGATCAACTCAAGACTTCAGGTTTTCAACAAGCTACTGATACAGCTATTTCATTAGGAATTGATGATCTTTTAACAACACCTTCCAAAGGATGGCTCGTCCAAGATGCGGAGCAACAAGGCTCTGTTTCGGTGAAACAGAATCATTATGGGAATGTACATGCAGTAGAAAAATTACGTCAATCAATCAAGATATGGTATGCTACAAGTGAATATTTGAGAAAAGAAATGAATCCGAATTTTAGCATGACTAATCCCTTAAATCCAGTACATGTGATGTCCTTCTCCTAGGGGAAGTACATCTCAGGTTCAACAATTAGTAGGTATGAGAGGATTAATGTCAGATCCTCAAGGACAAATAATTGATCTACCCATTCAAAGGAATTTACGCAAAGGGCTCTCTTTAACGGAATATATTATTTCCTGTTATGGGGCTCATAAAGGAGTTGTGGATACTGCTGTACGAACAACAGATGTTGGATACCTCACACGTAGACTCGTTGAAGTGGTTCAACACATCGTAATACGTAGAACAGATTGTGGCAATATTCAAGGTATTTGTGTAAGTCCCATTCGAGGTCGAGGGAGGGGCAGAAATGAAATTGTTGTACGAACACAAATACTGATTGGCCGTGTGCTAGCAGACGATGTATATATAAATAGGAGATGCATTGCCACACGCAAT
>LPNX011001454.1:8330-39711 GCA_001517045.1 Pseudotsuga menziesii | reverse complement strand
ATTTGAAAGTCATTCTTGCTTCATATTTTCCCACAGTAGACCAATAACTATATTTTTATGTTTGTTTGGCAACAACAGTGCAACCGCAGCAGTGAATCCAGCAGTATTGGGAGGGTGCCAGTTCATATTGGGGAGGACCCGTTGGATGATAATGTGGAGCAGGCTAGGGATTCAGGTAGCGAGTTTTAGAAATATATATATATATGTATTTTGATGATAGATATTTTTTTTTTTTACGTATACTTACATATTTCATTCTTTAAATGGAAGAGCATGTAGCTCATGAGGATGAACTGGAAGAGGAACAAACGACTGAAGCAGTCGGAACACCGACCTTCACAGATAGACTAGTAGGTAAAAAGCGATATTGTAATGTTTATTGAAACAATGAAATAGTGATTTGAATCAATTTTCAACCTAAGAAAAATGGTCTTTTCGTTGTTGCAGTTCTTTCCCATTTCGCAGCGGCCTCCATGCCCTGTTCAACGACGTACCAGGAGTATGGGACATGAGGGCACACAAATTACACAAACCACAAAAGGACAGGGCTCAGCAGATACAGTGCAAAATGATGAATTTGAGATGCCACTTGTTGGTTTTTTGAATCGAAAAAAACAAAGTCACATGAAGAGAAAATTGTAAAATATCATGACTTGTATTTTATATCGATGTTAACATGAAACGTTGTTTGTATGGATTACCTTCTTGTGTTTTGATGTTTATATGTTTATGTGATTTGATGTTTCAATGTTTATATGTTTAGTTTTTTATATGTTTTCTATGTAAACAAAATAATTTAAAGGGTAAGGGGAATTGAGAGTGATGTGAGTGGGGGGGGAGGGGCCATATGAGCTTCCACCTTCACGTGGTTGGCCCTGTTCAGTAAAGAATAACCTATTCTTGAAACAAAGAGAAGCTCATTTAGGTATATGGCCACTTTTGTATTCCTAGGATTTTTTACATTTATAAATGACTGTTTATTTGCTTATATATTATTTACTGATATAATTTTCTTGTCTTTTATCATTTATGCAGGTCTTCATGATCAAAATGCAACTAGTGGACAACTCTTGGCAATATTTTACTTTCAGGTACAAATTTCAGTAGTCTTATAATACTTTTGTGTCTACTTCTTTTGACAATCATTTCCACCAGCCCAGCAGATTCTGAATTTAGAACTCTCATTTTGATTGCATTTATTGGTTTAATTGCACATTGCAAGTAATTTACATGATGAAATGCATTTTTTCCATTAGCTAAATATTATGTGGATTTAATGCACTTCCCCAAGGAAGTTTAATTTTGGAAGTTTGTCGATTTGGTGAGGGTCATGGCCCTTCACTAGTTGGAGTTATTTTGTAATATAAAATTATTAAAACAATGCATTCATTTCTTATTGATAGATTTATATTCTACATTGAACTTCAGGAGATATACAAAATTCTATGGTACTTCTGTGGATGTAGCTACAAATTTAGTACATGATGCTTTGATGGGTAATCATCTCAGCCTTGGATTTGATATACTTTTAATTCATGAAAGTAGTTCTTTTTAATCCTTCTCCTTTCCATGGAATTTTATCATTGTAATTTATATGCATTAATGAAGAATAGATGTCTCAGAGCTTGGCCTAATTTGTTGAATTTTGTAGATGCTATAAATACATTTAATACTTCATTAATACATGCCAGATATATTGAGTTGTTTTTGCAGACTATCGCAGGTGGGAGACAGAAATTGAGGACTGGCAACGTCCTATCCTTAACAATGAAAAGCTTCTTGAATGGTAAATTCATAGACTTATACTCAGATCCATTTACATGGATCAAGTTTGTCTTGTTTAGGGCTAGATGTGAACTCAATGATCTAGTTTTGTATATTGTTATTTTTTGTAGGAAGTTTCCAGAAGACAACGATACTCTTTTCTGAGAAACTTAATACATGTCTCTACCATTCATAATTTCATACTATAGTATATTGTTAATTTATTTGCTATTAAGCTTCCAGATGTAACCATCTCATCTCCGTTGATAAGAAAACATTTGATAGCAGACTTATATTTACATAAACATAGAAAGAAAAGAAACTACTACTCTGGACAGAGTTGGGCTGTGTTGCCATAATTCTACAAGTTGTGGAAATTGAACCAGGTTAAAATGCACTATTTGAAGTGCATTTTGGAAGGAAATGCTAATGCTGTTCTAACCAATGTTTTAAAAGTTTGAATTGGACTTGAAAGATTGGACTTGGGATCAATATGAGACCAGTTATAGTTTATTAACCAATTTACTAAAAAATACATAAAATATGAAAATTTTAATGAAAAAATATTTTGGTATATCAGTGCAATTCCAAGATTCCAAACCATTAGAGACTCTTGTTGAAAAGTGGACTCCTTGCTTAAGTGAATTTATCTCCCAGGATGAACTCCATAACTCGTGTACAAAAATAACAACATTTTGAAATTTCTTCTAGAATCTTCCTTGATTTGAATTTACATGCTATAACCAAAACAAGTTATGATTTTAACTTCCCCATTTCATTGTTATTAATGCAAGGTAATATTCTGGGGGCTGCTGCTGGGGTCAAAGGAGCAGCAAGGTAATTTTCAGGTTCCCTGTGTTTTCTTTGCTCACAATTCCTCTAAACTTTGTCAGAGTTCCAAGTACAGACTCTATAAGCTTAAAGCTAGCTCCTAGCTTCCCCAAGAGCTCTTCCTGCTTTGACTTGTCATAACCTGCTTGAAGCAGCAAATTTAGTGAAAATAGTGCATCATCTTCGCATTCTTTTCCATCAAGAACAAAAAGCACAGCTTTTCGCAGTGCCCCGACATGCATACTCAAAAGGGATGTCAATATTTTCAGCAAAACGCTTCTCTGCCATTTTGATTTTTTCAAATGCATTTGAAGAATGAAAAGCCATGAGAAGAACTTCCAAATGAAATAGGGATGGAAGACTTACACAAACTTCTTGGATATTTAAGCACCCTGAATATGTAGCTTTCACTTTCTCAACAATAAAACCAGCGTAGCCTTTGCAGATTTTGAGTCTTAAGTAGTTCTGAGTGATGATGTATGTATATGTGCATTATTGAACGTAGTAATTATGTTTGATTCTTGGTCTGTGCATAAGAGTGATTCTTTATATATCTACCGGTTTGAGAATGTTAACACATGGATGCATGTGATCAAAAGAGGCAATCCTCTGTTGGGGAGAGTTATCTTTGTTTTTTTGGACCTGTAGCATATGACTGTTTAATCCAATGTGAAAATAAATATAGATGTTTATGTGTGTGGAATCGCTGCTCCAAGAATGCGATCTTGATATATATTGTTTATAGACCACTACGGTATGCAATTGACTTCATAGTGAAGAGGGAGAGATTCTTAGATCTTATTAAGTAAAGAAGAACTCCGACAGGCCGAGATGACTTCCCAGATTGAGACATATGTACTCTGTTCCTATGAATACTATGTTTTACACTGAATGAGGAATGCGTTGAGTGTTGTAAATTGTGATTGCTTTGAGCATTTGTTATAAAAGAGTAATGTATACTGATTGATACCCTAGAGTCTGACTTGTATTGTTGTAGTAACTCCAATATATACATCGTGCCGGTTTTTAAGGGAGTATGGGTTGAATTTCAACATATATTTGGGAGATGTCATCCTTCGATACATAAACAAAGAAAAATGTCCAGTCGTGAAATATACATACTATATGCCCAGCCTGTGGAAGAATGCATTCTAGAATGCCCACCTGTGGAGTATATAAGTGAAAATATCAGTTTCGAGGACATCAACAAATGCACCCAACCTTTAGATGGTATTTGCGAGTGTATTCAGAGGTAAATCGTGGTCAAAGGATTCGAGGGATTACAGACTGCTATTGGTGATTGTGCCCAGTGATAGTGCTCCACGAGGGTAACTAGAGAGCAACGTATTGTTTCATTTTAAATCGATTGCTTCAAGAAACAAGGTAAGTCTTCTTAGAGATAAATAATTCTATTTGGGCGAGTGCTCTGAGTCCATGCATTATAGTCATTGTCTTAGTAAGAAGCCATAGAAATAAAGAAAAGTTTGTTCAATACTGCATTAGAGATAGAGTGGTCTTATCTATGGCATCATTTGTTATAACAGAGGATGTTTTGAAGCGATGTAAATAGAATCTTAATAGTAATTAGCAGGTCTGTGTTTTAGGCTTGCATCACTGTGAGTGTGATGAACAACAATTTGCACGTTGCAAGAGTTACTGCCACTAGAAGAATCATTGTTCAATTGCTTAGCCTTCTAAGTGTTAGGGAAGACGAGACCTGTCCAACAACATTACTGCAGAGAGGTATGTCCAAGGTCGAATATCCGGCATAGTCATAGAGCTCTAAATTTAAGTTGCAGTCCTTATCTTCAGGTTCAGGTTGGATAGTATATGGAAGTTCATTGCAATCCGTATCTTCAGGTTGGATAGAATATGAAAGTTCATTGCAATCCTTATCTTTGGGCAGATGTCCCATTGATGAGGCCTGAGAAAGGGGCATTCAAATTTGGAGAAATTCTACTTCTTGGAAACCTCATAATAATCCATTCATTAGTCTTAAGGAGTCATCTCCCAAATTGGACCCTGTGGATGTCCTTATAATAAGAATGCGAGCTACAAGAACAAGAGCATCATCAGTATAAGCAAACCTCCCATCCTCTACCTTCAGAACTTGATTTACTAGGTGTTCTTCAAGTTCGATGGATAAGGCACACCTCATAACAAGTTCACACACGTCTCCTACTGCTGTGAACACACAAGATTGATTATTAGAGGCTGTTACATGCTCAATTTTTTTGGCTTTTTGCTTCTTCATAGTTGTATGAGACTGTTTTGGGGTTGAAAAGTGCCCATTATCCATGTAGGTGTGCCCAGGACTGCTATAGGTGACTGATTATGCTCATGAGAGTCCATATTTTTTAAGATCCATGGTTGTTCCTCATGAAAGTCACCCAAAGAAGTGCCCATATTTGTTGTAGGAAATTTGATTTTTGCTGAATGTATAAGGGATTTCTTCTATCGTTATCGGCACTGAATGTGAATTAGACCTTTTGCGGAAGAGGTGTTAGGAAAATGTGTACATATACTTTAGTAAGATAAATTCATGCATTTCATAACTAGCCGATTAACTGCTGAAATTCATTGTCAGGACAGTTATAACGACATTTCATTTTTGGTTGGCAACTTGCCACACACACACATAGCTATCTATTATGTTCCATCTCTGTTCCACTATGAGGCATCCAGTGCTTTGATGATGTTAAGTGGGTAGATACCTTTCTACTTCTGTACACAAGGTCAACATGCTTCATAAGAAGGATAGAAAGACCATAACTAATGTCCTATTTGTAGCACTTTTCATTTGCTTTCTACTCTTTTTTTGTGGATTTTCATCATTCTTTAATGATTTATGTTGTATATGTCAAATGGTTCTAAAATCCTAGAAATGGTGCCGCAAAACAGGATGCTAAAAACTATTTGAAGTTGGAACTTGCTTAATGTTGTAACTTTACAATAAAATATTTTTCTGACCTATTTAGCAGTAAAAGATGGAGAGGAAAGAGAATCAAGAGGATCATTGATGATGCTGAGCTTGGTGAAGAAACAAAGAAAAAGATTGCGATTTAGAAGGTCATTCTTCATTCACGTGTTTTAACCAAAATATTTCTGCTAGAATTATTATCAATCTTAAAGATTGAATCCAATTAACAACATTTATATGGATATCGTTGTTAAAATATGGACACTTTTGTTGTCTAAATAAACAGGAGAGCCAGGACCACCTGAAGATGTTGCAACAATGTTCTATGTTTGAACAGTGGTCAAAGGGATCAGCCAGTGAGTGTGGAGAAAATGCATGGGCCAAGGAAAATGAATTACTGGGTAATGCTGCTGAAGGCTTTATTGTTAATGCTGCCAGAGAACAAAATGAGGCAGAAGTCAGAATATCTCCATCTATCTCATGTATCTTGAAACCTCACCAGGTTTGTTTTATATGTTTATGTTATACGATGCTGGGTAAGAGCTGATGCTTCATTGATTTTGTCTACAATGCAAAATGCAGCAGTGAAAATGCTATTGGAATTTGGAAAGGAGTCGGATTCAGTTTTTTAGGAATGGACACAATAAATCAGGACTTTGAATCTGTAGTGGTTATTGTAGTTTGTTTAATAGTCTAGAGCTCATCCCTGAATAAGGTCAGTTAGTTTCATTACACAATAGGCTTATCTGGGCAGTGTTGCAAATATAGTTTATGAGGATCTCCCCATAAATAATTATTTTAGTTATTATAAAAAGGTTTGCAATCATTTTCATTTTTGATGTTGTTTCCTTCATCTACCGTTATAATCTAGAGTCTTTATATATATAATTCTAGAGTCTACTTCATTTACATGTCTGGGACTAATGTAAATATTGATGCACGATTGGATACTAATTTGCAAATGCATATTTGATTGAATAAATTGTGTAAAACATAGTCTAAAACATTTTGTTTGCATTTGTACATGATAGGAAAGCAACAAAACATTCCAGGCATGCCCCTAATCGGGACTTGGGGACTATTTTAGGGATCAACAATGCTGAGTCATTTAATTACAAAAGCTCAGAGTAGAGTACCCCTGTATTGAAACTTGTTTTGCATCCCCGTCTGAAAAAACACATGAAATCACACCAGGTTGATGGATTTAACTTTTTGCAAAAGAACCTTATAGCTGAAGAACCTGGTGGCTGCATTTTGGCACATGCACCAGGAATAGGGAAGACATTCCTTATGATTATCTTTATTCAATGTTTTTTGACTAAGTACCCAGAGGAAAGGCCACTGATTGTAGCACCCAAAAGCATTTTGGTTTCATGGATGAAAGAGTTTAAAAAATGGGGAGTGGAGGAGATCCCTGTTTATAACCTATATGATGTAACCAATAAGGCAGAAATGTTGAGATGCAACCAGCTTCAGACGTTGAGAGAATGGAAAGAAAAGAAGAGTATTCTCCTTGTAAGTTATTCACAGTTCTCAAGTATACTCTGTGAAAAATTAGAAAATCAAATGACACAATCTTGCCAACAAATTCTACTTGAGGGACCAGGACTGTTGGTTTTAGATGAAGGGAATTTCCCATGCAACAAGGACACCAACATACTCCATGCTATTTCCCAAATACATACGAGGAGATGGGTGTTATTGTCAGGCACCCTCTTTCAGAACAATTTTAAAGAGCTCTTCAATCTTTTGAGGCTGGTAAGGCCTAATATTTTAGATTTGAACTCTTTTTAAGCCTTCTTCAGCCGGTTGATCAGTATCATTAATGCAACTGAGAGGCATCCAAAATTAATGTACAGGGGACATGTTCAAGATACAGTTGAGAGAATCAGGTTCCCTTTGTTTTCTTTGCTCACAATTCCTCTAAACTTTGTCAGAGTTCCAAGTACAGACTCTATAAGCTTAAAGCTAGCATATGTTCTTAAGATTTTGTCAGATTTCCAGCGTTGTTATGTTTTCAAATCTAAGAGCATCTCACTGTATATTTGACCTTCAAATATGTCTTTGCAGATAAATATAAAGATATAGAATGTATTCAATACCATCAGCTAAGACCTCTGACCTGCTGCGTATTGCATGGCTATTAACTTACAAGTGTTTCAGGTCTCTCTGTTTTCGGTAGCATAGAGATTACAGAACCACTTAGTAATATAGTAGCACATATAATATGGCAAATACTACCTCTGGATATATTCACAGTACTGATTGCTGCAAGGTTGTTGACTACAAATTATTATTATGCACTAGACGTAGAAGCTGTGGAAGGAGGAGGTGTCTGCCCAAACGAGGGCAGGTGAAGGAGGCCATTGTAATCTCTGTGTTAAAAATAATTGTTTTCTGCTCTTTCAGTGGGAAAGACCTCCTCTCATTCCAAAACACATGATTCTACTGATCGGATGAAAGAATTCCAATTAAATGATCGACAGATCACATATTGTGCAGGTATACCTATGGTTTTTGTAAAACTGAAGAACAAGAAAGACTTAAGATGAGCGAAATAAACACATGAGTTATGGTTTGCAAAGTGGTCAAAATGTTCTTTCTTCTTGAATTCCATTTACAGTTTTAATGATCTGTCCTATCTGCCTTCTGCTTTCTGGTCATTTGTCACTGGCATGGGTTGAAGAGACCGTGCCAATATTTGAAGTCCATATATTGTTACGATTTGATTATTATTACATCTTCAAAGGCTCGTATTGTTATAATGTGATATTTTTGCTCTGTAAAATGTCTTCGTTCTCCAACAAGTCTTGTTGGTCATATAAATAGGGCTTAGTTACATGATTAATTGAATTGAATGGCGGATTTTAAAATTAAACTTTTCAGAAAAAAATAAAAGCTATCAAGCTGAATCTATCAAGTAATTAAAAAAAAAAAAATTTCAAATACCGTCGCTTAAGCAACGGTTGGAAGTATTTAAAAAAAAAAAAAATTTCATCAACCGTGGATACAGTGATGGAAAGACATGGCTATAGCGACGGAAAGGCGTGCCTATAGCGACGGAAAGGCGTGGATCTAGCGACGTCTTGGATTTGCATTTAAAAAAAAACCTTGTACGGTGCGTGGCTATAGCGACGGAAAGGCGTGGCTATAGTGACGAAAATGCGTGGCTATAGCGAGGGCTTGGATTTTCATTTTAAAAAAAACCTTATACAGAGCATGGCTATAGTGACGGAACGGCGTGGCTATAGAGACGGAAAGGCGTCAATATAGAGACGGCTTAGACATTTAACGAAATATAGAACATTGTCGCTCTTGCGACGTAAATTACGGGTCGTTTCTATTGCGACGAAATAGTTTCCACGGAACAAAAAACACTTAGATGTGGCAATATCCACGCTTTTCCGTGGATATTGCCACGTTTTTCCGTGGCAAAATTGATCACTTGTACTAGTGAAACTAAGTCAAAACATTCACACATTTAATTGCATATAATAAAGCAAAACTAGATTGTACATGATCATAAAACCTATAATCTACAAAATGCCATGAACATTTAAATATAGTTGAATATAATATGAACGCTTTAGTGTCTATTTGTCTCTTACTAAGAACTTCGTTTATTATTAACTTGCTATATTGAATGTAGTCTTATTTACTTTAATGAGTTGATTAGATTTCAACATTTTTTTCCAAAAATTGACAATTGACAATGATAATGTTGAAGGTTTTTCCTTGGGAGGCAACACAAATCATTCACAATCATGAAAAAAGGAAGAAAGGTCAATGGGACATAGGGAGACAATTCCAATGAGAATGAGACTCAAAGTTTCCTTTTATTGAACCGATAACTCAAATAAATGAGAAGGAAGATTCACAAGAAGTTAAATGCATTGTATGTAGTTGGAAGCTGTGCAAGGTAGTAAAATTGCAAATGAAGTTAGATAGAATATAGAAGCATGTGGGAAAGATTTATGTCAAGAAAATTTAAAATGGTGAGGAGAAGTCTATTCCCAAATGGAAATCTGCAGAGGAATGCCGACATATCAAATATCAATAAGAATATAATAAATACTTAATAAGTAAGAGTAAACTTGAGGGAAGTGGCGGGACTATCACATCTCTATTTGGAAAAACAATGGAAATAAATTTACTGTCCAAGATGGCACAATTAAGTACTGTATTTCACATCTTATCTAGAGGTCATCCTATGATAGATTATCTAGATTATAAGAACTATGTATCTTTTATTGAAGTATCAAATTTTCCATCTTCTAATTGGTCTGTATGAGTGGTTGGGAATGGACATGATATATAGCTCAAGCAGAAAATGATGGTTTGAAAGAGAAGATTCTAAATGCTCCTTTTTTTCACCATCTTTGAATGAAGTTACAACTGTTGATAATACTTCATGGATATGCATGATTATTTATATGGTTAATGATCATATTAGGCATTTGAATATCTACTTAGGATTCAAAAAACGGAAGAAGAGTTCTACAGCTAGAAATATTTATGAATTTTTTTTATGACTTTGAAGGAAATCAAGGTGGTATGGATGATTTAATGATCACAAAAATATTAGCATGTGTTGAAGTAGATGGAGCATCAATCATGAAAGTACAAAGGAATGGACTTTGTGTCAAACTACAACTATTAGTTTCACCGTTTATGATAAATATTCATTATATGGCTCGTAGGATGAATCCTTCATTTAAAATAGTAAGTAGGCTTCCATTGGTTTCAAAAGTTGAAGAGCTTGTACGTGAGATTCATGCATACTTTTTTCATAGTCCTAAGTGATTTACAGAGTTTCAACAATTTGTGGACGATGTTGCAGATGGAAAAAAACTATTAAAAGATGTTGATATAAGATGGGTTTCATTGAATGAACCAACTCAAAGACTATTAGTGAGTACCAATCATTGGTAGGGGTGATGTATGAACATTGCCTCAGTGTAGACAAAGCTCAAGATCTTCTCTTTCGAGTAACTAATATAGAGACATTATTAAGATTGGTTGGAACTCTTCCTTTGCTTCATGAAATGAATGTTCTTGTGAAAATGGCTCAGAGTCGTACAATGTGTATTGTAGAGTACACAAATGCAAGGAAATTAACATGCCTTACATTAGCTAATTTGTATATAATTCCAGAGTCTTTTACAGGTCCAATGTTTAACGGTTGGAATACTCTCATTGATATAGAAAATATTGAAAATGATTTGAAGTTTGATGAAAATGGAGACTTTCTATGGCAGTGCGTGGGTATATGGTTCCCTTTCATTATGTTAGTAAGATGGAACAAACCACCAAAGAGTGTCGTGTGTCAATAGATGAGTTCAATGATATTGTGATTTTAGTGCGACACAACTTGATACAAATTGCACAATCACTATAAAAAGAGATAAGAGAACAATTTCCTTGAGATCAATTATTGGAGTCCATATCTGTGGTATACCCTCAATATTGGAACAGTGAAAAAGATATAGACACTTTGAAAGGTTACTTTTTTATCAAAATTGAATATATTAGTGCACCACTTTGACAAGGAGAAGAGAATGGAGGTATATTAAATTCATCAAAATTATATCAAAAAGCTTCTTGCTTTGCTCAAACAATGTCAAATCAATATCATGTTTTGGTAAAACCTATAGAATATGGTGCAATAATCAAATTATGGACTATTTTATGTGAAAGTCAATATTTACAAAAAAACATGTTAGAGTATTTAAAATTAGTCTATTTATATGTCAAACCATGATTTTGGGATTAGTGGAGAATAAGATAATGTTTAGTACACCATCATTTTTGAAGTCAAAGTTGAGGAACAAGCTTGATAAGAATATGGATACTTGTTTAAGATTATATGTAACAAAGTATGACATTACCAATTTTCCATTCAATAGATCTATAGCACTTTGGTGATCAGATTGTGAGAGAAGAGGAGAATACAATGTAACAAATGTTTCCAATGAAATTGATACATAACATAATGTTTTGGAGGGTCATAATGATATTTCATATACAAAAGTTCATGTTCAAAATGTAGAAAGTGAGGCTCAATATGGGAATTGGGAATTTGATATCCCAAAAGATATTATCTAAATTAATATACTTCAAGAGTGTATCAATAATGAATGCAATTTAATAGATCATGTGTCAAAATCCCAAAATTTTTGGAAAATTTAAAATTTTGAAAATACATATCATGTTTAATAATGCAGTCAGCTAATTGTTTTAATTAGTTATATGTTAATGATTTCATAATCTGAATTATCTACTTGATTATGTTTATCTCATAGAATAATTCTTTTTTAGTTTAATGACTTGTTTTTCTTTGCGACCACAAGGTGGAACTGTCTTGGTATTCTGGGCTTACTTAGCTTTTGAGCTAACGCAAAAAGTTTACCTGCTCTTACAGATTTACAGGTGAGGAAGATCCGGTGCTGCTTGTCAATAATCATTATGCATACAGATATATGTTCGTTGCAAAAATAATAGCTCAGTAAAAGAATATAAATGCTATTCAATTTCAAATGTTTTATGAGGTAAAATCATTAAATCGTTATTCTTTTTAAAGACACCATGGAAATGAGATTCAATCCTATCAGTATTGGTGACAGTTACTTTCTCTCTAGTAGTTGTAATTTATAGTTCTTATTGCGTACTAAACTCTTCGATGTTTACCATAGTCGTCGTGTGTGTAAACACCTTAAATCTTTCTTTGCATGCAGACTAAGGATGGCAGGGTTATTACATTAAGGGTCTATCTTAAATTGTGAACATATACTATTTACGTCGAGATAGATTTGGTTACTCCTTGTGATAAGTAATGCATATTGATAAATGAGTTTTTGTACCAATATTCCAACTTCTAAGCTTGAAGTTTAAAGGAATTATAACATTATTACATGCTGCTCTTCAAAAAGAGTTAAGTTAGAGTTGATGCTTTGATTTCTTTTACACATAACTTACCTGGGAAAAATTTCATCCAGTTATTATTATTAAAAGATCAAATTTCCAATGATAAGCCCTATGAGGCTTTAACATCTCAAATGTAAACCCTAATAGTTAATAAATCTATACTCAAGGGTAAACTATAAGAAAATAGCTAGCAAAAAGGGTACCTTATCATAGGTTTTTAAGAACTTCTTTTGTTAAATGATAAGCGGCATAACCCTTGCCATAATTATAATAATTTGTTGAAAGACTACTTTGCAAAGCATAAATAGAAAGGTCATGAAATGGACCGCGCCATAATGAATATATGGTTTAACCTTGATCTAAGTTTATAATCTTTTATTAAATGTATACCAATTGTATAATGATGGGTCGTATTATTCCCCACGCCGTTGATGAGTTTTATGGCATAGTTTTTATAGTAATGAATCTTTTGTTTACCATGCGATGTGCATGTTAGGTTGACATTGGAAGCAAGGACTATGGTGGATCCTCCGATTTACTAAATGATTGGAAATAATACTCTTGGTTGATTGCTCGTCGGGACTATACGATTTCACCCACTGCATGCAAATAATTTGCTTGGTGAACGTGGCATCATCGTGGCCAAGTGTTGTGTAGTTAAAAGGGCATTGGCAAACCCTAAGCTTGTTATTTCTTTCGCTGTTTTCGGCCTCCGGCTGCTTTGCTACTGTGTTAGTTTCCCACCATGTCACTCTACAAATTGTCGTTGGCAGTCTCCCGGCTTGGCTTCTTTGTTTCCTGTACGTTGTGAGCTCGCCCTGCACGTTGAATAGAGAAGAGTTGTAAACATTTTGATTGCTGTTGGAACTGGGTTGTTGGTTTTCCTTCAGGGTTTATCCTTTGCTACTTGCTCCTTTTAGTAATCTTCAGTCTACAAGTGTCTTATTCTCCCGTGGCTCAGTAGTGAGCGTTGTGGCTTCACCTCTCAAGTTTTGTTTGGTCTCAGGGTTTCACAGCATACTATGTTTTTGGTTGGAGAACCATTGCGGCACAAGTGTTTATACTTGTTGGTCTGGTGACTACAATTCTCTATCGTCGTTGGTCGATATGGTGTTGTAATCTCCTTCTTTCTTGCAACAGATGAATGGTTTACTTCTTTTTACGTTGGTGGTAGCACTGCTAATTATGGGTGGTTACATTTCGGTGAAGCTTTGAGGTAAAAACCGTATTGTCACTTTTGTTATTTCTACATCTCTATTTTGTTACAGGTATACTTAAATAAAAGCAAAGAATTGACAGCATTTGTTTGATGTTACACAGGTATCGATTTGTCCTACCGCATGGTTGGTGCGAGGCTGTGGCAACTGCTTGCTCACGGGTAAGCCTTGGATACCCCATGGCAGTTCTTCCTTGTTCAGTCCCTTATGGGACATTTTATGGTTGGTCGCTGTGGCATACAAAACCCTCGTGGTTTTGGTTTACCTGGGTTACTTGGTTTGCTGTTTTTCGTTGATGTTAAAACCCTTGCTTTATGCGGGGTTTTCGGCTTAGGCCATGACTGTAAATTTTGATTTTTGTTATAGTTACTTGTGTAAATATGTAAAAATGAAAGAAAACTGGTAAAGCCTTACTCTGTTAATTTTGTTTGAAGCCGAGAGGCATTAGAAGGAGCTTAAACTCTTTTAGTTTATTACCTCTGTTGTAAATTTTGAGATATTAGGGTTTTACCCTAACTTGGCGATAAGAAAAAGTATTTACTGTTTCTTTAAATTTTCTTTTAATTGCAATGTACTATTGTAATTTATTTGGCTATTACTTATATTGTGTAAATGGTTATTAAGCTCAGTGAATCGAGCATGTTTATGTTCTGTTAATTAAATTCCTGCAAGTTATTATATTTAATCTTACCCTGTAAATTATTTAGGATAACTGTAAGAACTTACCTTAACTTTCTCTGTTCTAATAAGGTTATAAATATTGTCTTGTATTTGTTAACCTTCGGAAATGATGTAATTTATTGTTCTTAGAGTTGTACTTATGTAATTGATAGTTACATACTTAAGTACAAAATTTATAATTACATGATATTTATTATAATGGGATATGAGTGTTGTTTTACCTACAAACAATTACTGCTCCTATACTTATATACATTATCTTTGTTATTTATTTTATTTATAGATGTATAACGAGGAAGTATTTTGCTATTATATTCTTATACTTTCTATATTAAATAATTTATAAAGAAATTCCTCTTGTATTTATATTATCGATTTAGATTATAACACTAAAATTTATAAATAAAGGTAATAATAAAATAAATGTATTCCTTTCTTTAAATAATTAGTAGTTTTGTTTAAAATCCTTTAGACAAGTTAGTAGCTGTAGATCTTGCTTAAGTTTATTTAGAAAAGATGAATGAGTTACTTACATTATCAGTCATAAATAAATCTGAAACCATCTAGTTTGTCTTTAGAATTAAATCAATGTTTTTTCTATCTTACTCGAAGTTTAGTCGCTAATATCACAGTAGTTATTTATTCTACAATAGGAAGAGAAATGAACCGTAGAGCTGAAAAGCAATTTATTTAACCTAACACTACACATTTTAACTATTTTCTTCCTTTCCTTTTTGTTTTAACATAAATGAAAAGATTATGAAAGTGGATACTGTTTAGAGAAGTGTTTCATCTACCCAAAACATACTACTGTTAGTAAAATGATATTTCTTCTGATAACAGATAAAATAAAACATTCTATTATTCAATCTAACATCTTATTTTAAATTTACATCATACTATCTTCATTTAAATACACCACCTGTGCTAGAGTACGATCTGGATTACTCTAGATGGGGAAAAACACAGGTATGATTTGTTTCTCATTAAGAATAAATTCATTACTAAACAAGCTAAGATATTTTATCCTCTAAGTTTTTACGTATAAACTGCAAATGCATCATTCAATCACATAGATAATAACACAGAAATTAATAAATTGCAGAACCTGTTCTTAAAACTTGGTTGACAACAGCAATGGGAGGCCGTTCCTCCCTACCAACTCCTGGAGAGTGCTCAAAAAATGACTCCGCAGGACCCCCAAGCTTGCTTTGGTCTCCCTGGCTGGAACTAGGTGAAGCAAATACTCAAGTACTAGTCCTGAGACTCAATACCAATACTGAACTCATCAGTAAAATTCTCTCAGCTAAGAAGCTGTTTCAGATCAAGTTACTGCAGTTTATCCTTCAAAACACCTTCCATACAATTTCCCTTTTTACCAATGAATTCCTTGAAGTGCATTCCACCTGAATGATTCTTCTCCTGGAAAATATCTGAGCAGCCTCAGCTCTCTACATTGGGCACTTTTAAAAGATTGCCTAGGTATTTTTGGGTTAGTTGTCATTAATTGAGCCACATGCTCTGATCCCACTTTCTTGGGGGATCTTGACCCCAAATGTAGGGAAGTTGCCACCTGCAACATAGGAAGTGTTTGAGGATGCTTCCACTTGTTGTTTTGCTCTCCACCTAGTTCCTTCCACCAGTTTGACCAGTAACACTCTTATTAACACCTCTCCCAAGCTGTTGTCTCCACTTTTTATTTATTAAAAATAAAATATTCAGAATTGCATTCCACATCTTTTGAATCTGCTGAGTCATCAGTTTCTACTTAGCATTAAATTTAACATAATGTCTTAGGAATCAAATTAAAACAAATAACATTATTTTACAAAATTGGGGTAGGTGACATACACACCCCCTTAAAATATAACATCGTCCTCGATGTTACTTATTCTTCATACTCCGAAGTCCCTTGGAACAGATTTGGGTATGCTTCCCGCATCTTACTTTCCAGTTCCTAGGTGGATTCTTCAGGACCAAGGTGCTTCCATTGCACCTTCACCTGTCCAATGGTGCGGTTCCGAAGTGTAATTTCCCTCCTCCCGAGGATACAATCCGGTTCCACCTGAAATTCTCCTTCTGGTTCCACCTGTACAACATTCCAATCAACCACATGAGTAGCATCATGAACATATTTCTTTAAAACAGAGATATGAAAAACATTATGTACTTTCAAGTTAGGTGGTAATGCTAGTTGATAAACAACTTGACCAATCCTATACAAAATTTCAAATGGACCACAGTAATGTGGTGCCAACTTTGCACAACTCCCCAGTCTTAGAGAGATTTTCTTGGGCCTTACCTTGATGAACACATGTTCACCTACCTGGAACTCCTTTGGAGTTCTTTTCAAGTTCGCTTGACTTTTTTACTGATCCTGTGCCACCTTCAGATTTCCCTACACTTGCTTCACAATTTCCTCCATTTCTTTCAACAATTCTGGACCTAACACTAATCTATCTACTGGATTATTCCAAGAGATAGGAGTGTTGCATTTTCATCATATAAAATTTCAAATGGATTAAATTTAGCTGATGACTGATAGTTATTGTTGTATGCAAACTCTGCTAGATGTAAATAATCTTCCCACTTACCTGGCTGATTTTTCACATACATTTTCAATAAATCCTCCAGTACCTAATTTACTCTTTTAGTTTGTCCATCTGTTTGAGGATGGAAGGAAGTACTGAAATTCAATGTTGTATTTAATCCTTTAAACAAGGACTTCCAAAAGTTTCCTGTAAACTTAGGATCTCTGTCTGAGATTATAACCTTCGGTACTCCATGTAATCAAAAAATATGCTTTAGGAAGATATCAGCTATATTGGCAGCCTTGTAAGTAGTTTTAACAAGTATGAAATGAGCTGCCTTGCTTAACTTATCAACCACTACCATAATAGAGTCATTCTGATTCTGATTTCTAGGCAGTCCAGTGATAAAATCTAGGCTAATCACTTCCCATTTCCAACTAGGAATAGGTAAAGGTTGCAGCAAACCAGCTGGGTGTTGGTGTTCGGTTTTTCACCTGTTGACATTCTAAACACCTTGCAATGTATTCAGCTACTTCAGTTTTCATATTTGGCCAAAAATATTCTTTTCTTAGCATGGTTATAGTCTTTTGATAACCTGGGTGTCCTGAATATGGTGTTTTATGGATTTCATCCAGAATTAACAACTTAACCTTAGGCACATTAGGTACATACAGTTTATCTTTATATAATAAAAATTCATTTTCATTTAAACTATAACCTTTTATTAAGCTTTTTGTAGGTTCTTCCTTAGCTGTAATTTGCAATTTATGATAAATTTCATCTTGTTTTACCCCTTTTTTAAGCTGTTCATTTAAATCTGAAACGTAAGTGCTGATTACTGCTGTAAAGTTTAGCTTAGCATTTCTGCTTAATGCATCAGCCACCTTATTTTCTTTACCCTTTATATGCTGGATTTCAAAATCATATTCGCTTAAGAAAGATAACCACCTAGCTTGTCTAGCGTTTAAATTAAGCTGATCTAAAAGATATTTCAGTCCTTTATTATCAGTCACTAAAATAAATTTTCTGCCAATTAAATGATGTCGCCACATCTTTAAGGCGTGTATTACAGCTGCTAGTTCCAGATCATAAGTTGCATAATTCTTTTTGTGAATTTTTAACTTTCTAGACTCATAGGCAATGACATGCCCTTCTTGAGTCAGAACACCACCTAATCCATCATTACAGGAATCAGTGCATACTACGAAGTATTTAGTAGGATCTGCTATTCTTAGAATAGGTGCACTAGTCAATAGAGTTTTTAACTTCTTAAAGCTTTCTTCACATTTCAGGTTCCAGTCAAATTTCTTTCCTTTCTTTTGTAAGGAATTTATCGAATTTTCTATCCTTGAAAAGCCTTCAATGAACCTCCGGTAATAACCGGTAATTCCCATGAACGACCTAACATCCATTACATCTTTAGGAATCGGCCAATTTTCGATTGCCCGTATCTTTTTAGGATCTACAGAAATCCCTTCCTTGGTCACTACGTGACCTAGATACTGAATTTTATCCTTAAAGAAGTCACACTTACTAAATTTAGCAAAGAATTGATGTTCTCGCAACTCTTGCAAAACAATTTTTAGGTGTTCTTTATGTTCTTCTTCCGTTTTAGAGTAAATTAGGATGTCGTCGATAAACAGGACCACAAACTTATCAAAATACTTATGCATTATATTGTTCATTAAGCACATAAAGACAGCTGGGGCATTAGTAAGCCCAAATGGCATTACGACAAACTCGCAGTGTCCATATCTTGTTCTAAAGGCTGTCTTGAAGATATCTTCATCTTTAATTCTTACTTGATGATATCCTGACCTCAAGTCTATCTTTGAAAACACCGTGGCTCCACGTAGTTGATCAAACAGATCATCTATACGGGGCAACGGATATCTATTTTTGATAGTCATCTTGTTTAGCTGACGGTAGTCTATGCATAATCGCATAGTTCTGTCTTTCTTTTTAACAAAGATGACCGGTGCCCCCAAGGAAGACACACTAGGTCAAATGTACTTTTTATCAATTAACTCTTTTAATTGTGATTTTAGCTCATTTAGTTCCAAAATGTTCATTCGATAAGGGGCCTTTGAACTAGGTACCGCACTTGGTACCAGTTCAATGGTGAAATCCAAGTCCCTCTTTGGAGGTAATATTGGAATTTATTTTGGGAATACGTCAGTATATTCCTTTAAAACATGAATATTTTCTATTTTTAGCTTATCTGTTTTAGTTTTACCTTTCTCATCTGTAATAGTTACTGCATAGGATTTACATCATTTTCTAACAGTTCTTTTAAGTTGTAAAGCAGAAATCTGCCTTACTATAGTTTTTCTAGGAATACCCTTAACCTTTATTGGTTGTTCATCACTATTTAAGCATGTAAAAGTTTTATTGTAACAGTTTAAAATTACTTTATGCTGTTCTAACCAGTCCATACCAATCAACAAATCATATGAGCCAAGTGGCAAAACATTAAGTTTAACTACAGTTTCAAATTCATCCATAAGTAAAGCACATTCTTTCACAAAACAAGTTACTTTTCTTTTAGCCCCAGTGGCTAATTGAACTAACCAAGAATTTTCAAACTTATCGACAGACAACTTACATTTTTCCACTGTTTGAGGTGCAATATAACTGAGACTAGCTCCTGGATCGATTAAAATGGTTACAGGGGTCTGATTAATCATACCTTCTACTTCCACCATGGAATTCTGATATTCAGCTTGGCGGTTCTCCAAAGCCGCGTTAATTCTGGGAATGCTCCTTGCTAGTTCCCCAATGGTCATCTCCTCCTGTACAGTATGAATATTACTAACAGTCTTTTTCCGGTTTGGATAGACTGAGGCATAGTGCGGGCCATTACATTCCCAACACTTAACAGGCTCTTTACGTTCAAAACTCTTAGTAAAATTTCCATGGTTATTTGCAGTCTCTTTGCCCTTAAAATTATTCGAATTGTTGGAAGTACCATTCCTATTTCCCTGGAAACTCTTGTTGTTAGAATAATTTTTGGTCTTATTATTCTTGAAATTTCTGTGAGGTACAAATTCCTTCTTCTTAAATTCAGGCTGATTGTTATTTTTCTTAGATTTCCAATTGGCCAAACCTTCTTTCTTCCGGTTCTGCTCAAAACAAAAATTAGCGTTTCTCATAGCTTCCTCCAAAGTCTTCGAATTATCATATTCAATTCTGTTTTTAATATGATACGGTAGACAGCTAAGAAATCGCTGTACTTTTGGTTTCTCGTCTACTAGGTAGGGTACATACCTAAGTAAACTTAAGAATTTGCTGTTCAAATCCTTCATTGTCATTGAACCTAACTTCAATTCATAAAACTCTTTAGCTCTTTCCTCGTAATACTGCTCAGATAGAAATTTCTTTTTGAAATACCTTTTAAAGGTACTCCAATTAACTTCTTTTTCTCTTATACCCTTGTCTCTCTTCGAGTCTTCCCACCATATGTCAGCCTTTCCTAAGAGGTTATATATAGCCATCCTTGCCTTTAACTGATTAGAGTAATTATATATATGGAATTACTTCTTCATTCCGGACAACCAGGACTTCGCTTCCTCCCCCTTCTCAGTCTCTCCATTAAAAGTTGGGGGCTTTATCTTTTTGAACTCCCCTGAAATTTCCTCATATGGTTTGTATTTCTTCTTCTTGTCATACAAATCATCTTCACTACTGTCACTAGTAGTATGGTAACTTTGTCATTCACCAAACCCTTCAGATGATGAACTACTTTCAGTTTTTGCAAGCTTCATCTTTTTGGATTTTCTTTGATGACTGACATCTTCAGATTCTGACCTTCTACTCCTTCCTTCAGTTTGGAATTTTTCTATTAAAATTTGGTTCAATTCTTCATGAGCCTTTAGGATCCTTTCATTCTCCTTCTTTACAGACTCCATTTCAGTTTTTAAATCTTTTACAGTCTGCAACAACTCTGAGGAGTTGGCAGTCCCCTCTTTTAACATAGGTTCTCTGGGCAAATTTCTTGTTTCTGTTTCTGGAGACTCCTCCTGCGCATACTCTCCCAGATTTTCCATACCTGCCTGTTAAACTTCAGAAAAAGGAAATTTTCTGTTCTTAACATAAAGCAAAATATATATTAGCATATTATTTTAATTTACTATTCTATGAAAGCTAGTTGGGCTGCATCAAGGCCTAGTGTTTGAACCTTGCGCTCTGATACCACATGCCAAAATCTCAAAATTTCTGGAAAATTTAAAATTTTGAAAATACAGATCATGTTTAATAATGCAGTCAGCTCATTGTTTTAATTAGTTATATGTTAATGATTTCATAATCTGAATTATCTACTTGATTATGTTTATCTTATAGAATAATTCTTTTTTAGTTTAATGACTTGTTTTTCTTTGCGACCACAAGGTGCAACTGTCTTGGTATTCTGGGCTTACTTAGCTTTTGAGCTAACGCAGAAAGTTTACCTGCTCTTACAGATTTACAGGTAAGAAAGATCCAGTGCTGCTTGTCAATAATCATTACGCATACAGATATATGTTCGTTGCAAAAATAATAGCTCAGTAAAAGAATATAAATGCTATTCAATTTCAAATGTTTTATGAGGTAAAATCATTAAATCGTTATTCTTTTTAAAGACGCCATGGAAATGAGATTCAGTCCTATCAGTATTGGTGACAGTTACTTTCTCTCTAGTAGTTGTAATTTATAGTTCTTATTGCGTACTAAACTCTTCGATGTTTACCATAGTCATCGTGTGTGTAAACGCCTTAAATCTTTCTTTGCATGCAGACTAAGGATGGCAGGGTTATTACGTTAAGGTTCTATCTTAAATTGTGAACATATACTATTTATGTCAAGATAGATTTGGTTACTCCTTTTGATAAGTAATGCATATTGATAAATGAGTTTTTGTACCAATATTCCAACTTCTAAGCTTGAAGTTTAAAGGAATTATAACATTATTACATGCTGCTCTTCAAAAAGAGTTAAGTTAGTGTTGATGCTCTGATTTCTTTTACACATAACTTACCTGGGAAAAATTTCTTCCAGTTATTATTATTAAAAGATCAAATTTCCAATGATAAGCCCTATGAGGCTTTAACATCTCAAATGTAAACCCTAATAGTTAATAAATCAATACTCAAGGGTAAACTATAAGAAAATAGCTAGCAAAAAGGGTACCTTATCATAGGTTTTTAAGAACTTCTTTTGTTAAATGATAAGCGGCATAACCCTTGCCATAATTATAATAATTTGTTGAAAGACTACTTTGCAAAGCATAAATAGAAAGGTCATGAAATGGACCGCGCCATAATGAATATATGGTTTAACCTTGATCTAAGTTTATAATCTTTTATTAAATGTATACCAATTGTATAATGATGGGTCGTATTATTCCCCATGCTGTTGATGAGTTTTATGGCATAGTTTTTATGGTAATGAATCTTTTGTTTACCATGCGACGTGCATGTTAGGTTGACATTGGAAGCAAGGACTATGGTGGATCCTATGATTTACTAAATGATTGGAAATAATACTCTTGGTTGATTGCTCGCCAGGACTATATGATTTCACCCACTGCATGCAAATAATTTGCTTGGTGAACGTGGCATCATTGTGGCCAAGTGTTGTGTAGTTAAAAGGGCATTGGCAAACCCTAAGCTTGTTATTTCTTCCACTGTTTTTGGCCTCCGGCTGCTCTGCTACTGTGTTAGTTGCCCACCCTGTCGCTCTACAACTTGTCGCTGGCAGTCTCCCGGCTTGGCTTCTTTATTTCCTGTACGTTGTGAGCTCGCCCTGGACGTTCAATAGAGAAGAGTTGTAAACATTTTGATTGCTGTTGGAACTGGGTTGTTGGTTTTCCTTCAGGGTTTATCCTTTGCTGCTTGCTCCTTTCAGTAATCTTCAGTCTAGAAGTGTCTTATTCTCCCGCGGCTCAGTAGTGAGCATTGTGGCTTCACCTCTCGAGTTTTGTTTGGTCTCAGGGTTTCGCAGCATACTGTGTTTTTGGTTGGAGAAGCATTGCGGCACAAGTGTTTATACTTGGTGGGCCGGTGACTACAATTCTCTGTCGCCGTTGGTCGATACGGTGTAGTAATCTCCTTCTTTCTTGCAATAGATGAAGGGTTTACTTATTTTTACGTTGGTGGCAGCGCTGCTAATTATGGGTGGTTACATTTCGGTGAAGCTTTGAGGTAAAAACTATATTATCACTTTTGTTATTTCTACATATCTATTTTGTTACAGGTCTACTTAAATAAAAGTAAAGAATTGATAGCATTTGTTTGATGTTACACAAGTATCGATTTGTCCTACCACGTGGTTGGTGCGAGGCTATGGCAACTGCTTGATCACGGGTAAGCCTTGGATACCCCATGGTAGTTCTTCCTTGTTCAGTCCCTTATGGGACATTTGATGGTTGGTCGCCTTGGCCTGCAAAACCCTCGTGGTTTTGGTTTACCTGGGTTACTTGGTTCACTGTTTTTCATTGATGTTAAAACCCTTGCTTTATGCGGGGTTTCCGGCTTAGGCCATGACTGTGAATTTTGATTTTTGTTATAGTTACTTGTGTAAATATGTAAAAATGAAAGAAAACTGGTAAAGCCTTACTCTGTTAATTTTGTTTGAAGCTGAGAGGCATTAGAAGGAGCTTAAACTCTTTTAGTTTATTACCTCTGTTGTAAATTTTGAGATATTAGGGTTTTACTCTAACTTGGCGATAAGAAAAAGTATTTACTGTTTCTTTAAATTATCTTTTAATTGCAATGTACTATTGTAATTTATTTGGCTATTACTTATATTGTGTAAATGGTTATTAAGCTCGGTGAATCGAGCATGTTTATGTTCTGTTAATTAAATTCCTGCAAGTTATTATATTTAATCTTACCTTGTAAATTATTTAGGATAACTGTAAGAACTTACCTTAACTTTCTCTGATCTAATAAGGTTATAAATATTGTCTTGTATTTGTTAACCTTCGGAAATGATGTAATTTACTGTTCTTAGAGTTGTACTTATGTAACTGATAGTTACATCCTTAAGTACAAAATTTATAATTACATGATATTTATTATAATGGGATATGAGTGTTGTTTTACCTACAAACAATTACTACTCCTATAATTGTATACATTATCTTTGTTATTTATTTTATTTATAGATGTATAACAATGAAGTATTTTGCTATTATATTCTTATACTTTCTATATTAAATAATTTATAAAGAAATCCCTCTTGTATCTATATTATCGATTTAGATTATAACACTAAAATTTATAAATAAAGGTAATAATAAATAACTGTATTCCTTTCTTTAAATAATTAGTAGTTTTGTTTAAAATCCTTTAGACAAGTTAGTAGCTGTAGATCTTGCTTAAGTTTATTTAGAAAAGATGAATGAGTTACTTACATTATCAGTCATAAATAAATCTGAAACCATCTAGTTTGTCTTTAGAATTAAATCAATGGTTTTTCTATCTTACTCGATGTTTAGTCGCTAATATCACAGTAGTTATTTATTCTGCAATAGGAAGAGAAATGAACCATAGAGCTGAAAAACAATTTATTTAACCTAACACTACACATTTTAACTATTTTCTTCCTTTCTTTTTTGTTTTAACATAAATGAAAAGATTATGAAAGTGGATACTGTTTAGAGAAGTGTTTCGTCTACCCAAAACATACTACTGTTAGTAAAATGATATTTCTTCTGATAACAGATAAAAGAAAACATTCTATTATTCAAGCTAACATCTTATTTTAAATTTACATCATACTATCTTCATTTAAATACACCACTTGTGCTAGAGTACGATCTGGATTACTCCAGATGGAGAAAAACACAAGTAGGATTTGTTTCTCATTAAGAATAAATTCATTACTAAACAAGCTAAGATATTTTATCCTCGATGTTTTTACCTATAAACTGCAAATGCATCATTCAATCACACACAGATAATAACACAGAAATTAATAAATTGCAGAACCTGTTCTTAAAACTTGGTCGACAACAGCAATGGGAGGCCATTCCTCCCTACTAACTCCTGGAGAGCGCTCAAACAGCAACTCCTCAGGACCCCCGAGCCTGCTCTGGTCTCCCTGGCTGGAACTAGGTGAAGCAAATACTCAAGTACTAGTCTTGAGACTCAATACCAATCCTGAACTCATCAGTCAAATTCTCTCAGCTAAGAAGCTGTTTCAGATCAAGTTACTGCAGTTTATCCTTCAAAACACCTTCCTTACAATTTCCTTTTTTCCCAATGAATTCCTTGAAGTGCATTCCACTTGAATGATTTTTCTCCTAGAAAATATCTGAGCAGCCTCAGCTCTCTACATTGGGCACTTTTAAAAGATTGCCTAGGTCTTTTTGGGTTAGTTGTCATTAATTGAGCCACCTGCTCTGATCCCACTTTCTTGGGGGATCATGACCCCAAATGTAGGGAAGTTGCCACCTACAACATAGGAAGTGTTTGAGGATGCCGCCACTTGTCTTTTTGCTCTCCACCTAGTTCCTTCCACTAGTTTGACCAGCAACACTCTTATTAAGAGCTCTCCCAAGCTGTTGTCTCCACTTTTTATTTATTAAAAATAAAATATTCAAAATTACATTCCACATCTTTTGACTTTGCTGAGTCATCAATTTCTACTTAGCATTAAATTTAACATAATGTCTTAGGAATCAAATTAAAACAAATAACATTATTTTACAAAATTGGGGTATGTGACATCATGATTCTTGTTAATTTAACTTTGATGTTCCTCTATTTTTGGAGTAGGCTGGAAAAATGAAATTCTTGACAGGAGAAGGATTACCATATATAAAATTGAACTTGCATTTCAGGTAAAAATAGGTTCTATAGTCTATACTTCGTATTAAATGTAATAATATTGGAGCTACATTTCCTTGATGCAATTTATTTGAAGTTTGATGTTTTGATAATTAACTAACACATTGTTTTTTCCTTATATGTGATAGGAAATAAAGTTGGGACCTATCTATTTATAGATAGTGTCCTAGTATTAAAGGTTAAATAATTAATTTAACAATACTTCCGCTTAGCAAGAATGAACTCATTCAAAAGTTAAAACTTTACTTTGATATCTTGAAAAATATTAGTGGTTTGTTGTTTTTTGCATTGAGAGCATTTTTTCAAATTTAAAAGTTTGTGTTTATTTTGGTTTAATTTATTTTTGTTTCCTTGATACTTGACTGTAGTTTGAGCCCTTTTTACTCGCTTGATTAGTTTCATAAATGGCTTGTTTGTTTCTTAAATTTGGATTGCATTTATTTTTCTTAGATTTTTTTATTTCCTTGATACTTGATTGTGATTTGAGCCCTTTCCTTTGCAGCCCTTTGTAGCGTTCAATGTTTTTTTATAATTATTATTGTTCTCTTTAAATATTTGATGTTTCGAGGAAAGATGCTTGTATTTCCTTTCACTTTGTTGCATGACTTAAGCATCTTCACCATTTAAATTTTAGAATATACTAATTTTATTTTATATTTTCTTTGAAAAGATTTGTTGGTATTTAGAAATGGAAAAGAGACCTGAGTTGATAAGCGAAGAGAAAAATGGTCTATGCACTGGCTTACTAGGTTCCCATGCATTCATCATAGGAGACCTATTAGCAATAAGACCAACATTCATCTAATGAAATTTTATTTTTAATTTCATGACTAAAATATCATTACATGTAGCCTTTAAGATTATAGCCTTATTTATAAATTACTTGATATTTACTTTAGTCAATTATCACATAATAATATTAGAATTCAAACATGACATAACATAGTAATGTATTACAATATACTCAATTTATGTAATATGTATTACAATTGATCATTATAAATAAACCTATTTGGCATATATTATTAATGATGATTTTATATCTATATGTTTTATTAAAGAAATAACATAGTAATGTATTACAATATATTCAATTTATTTGATATGTATTTTTATTGATTATTGATAAAAAAATTTGGTATATATTATTAATGATGATTTTATTACAATATATTCAATTTATTTAATATGTATTACTATTTATTATGTTCCCGACAGGGAATATATATGAATCGGTTAGGTCAATTAATTGGACATGCATATTTAATTTTTTTAGTTTTCAAATTTTTTTAATATAGTTTGATTAAATTTTATTTTTTAAATTATTTAAATATTGATTTAACTTAATTTATATTGGTTGTTTGCAAGTGACGTTTGCTTGGGTTTTTGTGCCCCAAGACCCGGCAGCGTGATGGCGTAAGCAGTCAGTGGTACTGGCATGTATTGGAAAATGGTTTTTATTTATTTAAGAAAAGAATTCCAATGCCGCCCAAGACACACTTCAAATCAAGCGCATATCAACTGCCACGGGGCCATTGAAAAGCAATGCAGGGCCATTCTATGCCCGAGTCCGTATACCAAAGAGTGACATGACAATGAAGTACTTATTATAACCAGCTGTCCTGTTTGTCCTACACAATCTTCATTTTCTTTTTCTATTAGGATGGCTTCGTTGTTTGGTTGATTGCTTTTCACCTACAGACCTAGAAGGACGAAAAATAATTTTGTGCTATGTCCTATGCTCTCACAACCGCATTGTTACAATCAATGCATGCAAGAGCGTGGAAAGTTGGTGCTCTGTCCTATGCTATGATAACTCTTCATTGTTATAGTCGATGCATGCAGGAGCATGGCAAGTTGCATGGGTTGATTAAGTGACAAGTTGCATAGTTGATTAAGGCATTCAAGATTCAATGGCTTTATTAAGGCAGTGGTTTGAAATTGGATGGAAGTAATTTTGTATTTGTGAGGCTTCGAGAGATTCCTAAAATTCGAGACAATTCCTTTGTCTCTTACATTACCAGGTCCATTTGCTACAGATTAAATGGTTCGCAAATGGTTCCTTCCTTGTTCAGCTTCGGATGGCCTTCAACGTGACGAAGATGTCCATGTAGGTATCCAGAAGCCTATTCAATATGCTTTAATACCACTAAATATCTCTATTTAGTTAAAGACACATGGATATTTTCGTCTTGTTGCTTGTAAAATGGAATTCATGATTAGTGGTTATTTTCATCCTGTTAAAAGGAATTCATTATTGGCAGTGGCTTCGAGGATTATAGAGGTTTCTAAGGCCTTTCTCTGGGGTTTGGACATTGATTTTGTGAGGCTTGTGTAATGCAGAGAGGGTTTGGGATAGTGATAGGGTTTTCCCCTTGCCATTTGTCTCCATTGATAGCCCTAAAAATAGAAGACGTAGATGTCAACGCCAAGTGCTGCAGTAAACTCACTAGTGACTGTTGGGCCTTCCGCGACCATTTTAGGGCTCCGTTTTGCGCTCGTTTCACATGACAGTGATGTTAATAATATTCTAAATGATGATTGGAATGGAAATTTATAGGTTTTTTATTTGAATCAGTTGTCTATTATTTTTTTATTTTGTAGTCCCATGGCAATGTTGTAGATTTGGGGGCAGTCATACAACTTGTTCTTGGACCTAACAAACTGCGAGTCAATATAATGGGGGTACGAATTTTCTTCCATGCTCCTCTAATCTAAGTGCAATGTTTGCATTTCTTTCTTTGAGATCAGAACTCTATTCACAGTTCTTTCATGAGTAAAAGATACCAATGTTTCCATACTTACCAGATTCACATACTCGTCTGCCCACAAATTCTCTAAAGATGTCAATACTAGGAAACTCTTCTAGCTTAGCACACTCTCTAACAATCAGTCGTCAAAGCTTTGTTAGATGCTCCAACCCCTGAATGCTCTTCAGCTGCACACATCCATCTACCGACAACTCCTCTAAAGAGGTCGCAACTGCAAAGGTGCTTGCAAAAGACAAATATTCAAGTGTTGTGTTTCATCCATAAGAAAGATATTTATGTGTGGATCACGATTCTCATTTGCATATCCTTTCCAATTCATTTGAGATTTTAATACCAACTAAACATACAAATATTGACAAAAATTTATGTTTACCTATGGTTCGACTTCGCTTTGCTACAATGTGTTTAACACACTTCCAAATACATGTAAAATATTTAAATTATTCATTGGAATCCATGAGGGAAAGGAAGAGTGTGGACAACCTTTCCAACGAATCCATTAGATATTTAGTGACTTCAGAGTCTTCAAAGTGCGTTCCATGATAAATCCTTCACTATGAAGGATATCCAACCTCCTTTGACGAATAATGCACAAGACATCACCTTGTTCATCTTCTTCATTATAGTCATTAAGATCCAACTTAATTCCCTGCACGGGTATTCCATGTCCAAATGGTTGTTATTGGGTATTGTTGTTTTAAACATTTAGCATATGGGTTCTTGTTGTTTTAAACTGTTGTCTAGCTTTCTCTTTACTTGCAGACTAAGACGAGGGAAGGAAGGCCAGTGAGTGAAGAAGCCAGTCACTTCGTTTACTGGCACGATGGAAGAAGCCCAGTTCCGGCATGCAGCTTTGACAGGCGTCCATTTTGGCCTTGCATCGTCCACATAAATTGTAAGTGGATGCATGAAATAGAGAAGAATAATGGGAAATCGGGTTCTTGTTTACTGCAATTCTGAGGAAAATAATATATTTTAACTCCGTTAAAAATCATTTTCATGCCAATTCAGTTGGAAAGCACCTTTGAAGTCTAAATGTGTATGCATGCTAGTATTCAAGTTAAACAAAATATATCACTTGTTTTACTTTTTTTGGTTGGGAATACACTTTTAACCAGTTATCAACCTTAACGACTCTCTCATCCTAGTTTATGATATCACCAGGCGTCGAACCTTTGAAAATGTGAAAAAATGGCTGAAGGAACTTAGGGACCATGCTAATTCCAACCCAATAATAATGCTAATAGGCAACAAATCTGATTTACAACATTTACGCATTGTATTGACAGAAGATACTCGAAAGTTTGCTGAGAAGGAAGGTCTACATTTTATGGAGACATCAGCATTTAAAGCTACAAATGTTGATAAATCCTTGCAAATAATCCTGCAAGAAATACATCGAGAATTCAGTGAGAAGGAACTTCATTCAGAGGAATAAAAAAGTGTGAGTTCTGAAGATGGGAAACCTACTTTCTGAAGATGGGAAACCTACTTTTGGTGCAGACTAGGATGAATATACATAGGAAGGGTTGTTTACTAACTGTGGTACAGAAAAAATAGCCTAAGCAAGAAAGGGTTTTTCTTGATATTCATCCAAAGGAGCTGGTAGTAAACAAGAGAAATACTCATTGCAAGGGATGGCATGGATATCTTGAAGGGTGGCCGTTTATAACAGAAACTTGGGGTGGTCGTTTATAGCAGAAACTACATGGCTAAATTCAATGAGGTTCTTTTGAGGCTAGTGGCTTGCATATATTGCCTATTCTTATCGGTAAGTAGTGGTGGCCACTTTTGGTTATATTTCTTTATTGTATGCTACTTGTTCATTTCAAGCAATGTAAAGTGATTCAAGATGAGTTTTGTTTATATTGTGCCATTCACCATGAAGCCTTATTCTTTTAGTATAATTGCCTTATTCTTTTAGTATAATCTGGGGATCTTGTGATATCCATTACCCTTCCTGGAGACAAGCGATAGCGATCAACGATCACCAACAATCCCGGCAAGCGCTAGCGATCAGCGACCACCAACAAAACAAAACATGTGGATAAGGGTGATTTTGATCTGCGTTATACTACCACACATTCAATTTAGGCGCAGGGAAAGGCCCTTTAAAATAGTAGCACGAATATGGACGGGGCTTAACATGCTATGTGCACAGACAGACTTGAACTTTTAGATATAGGACGGGCTTTGCAATATAGGGGAAGAACATAATTTGAGTTTGGTACCAATATTTTAAGGATAAGACTTTGGTTTGGTTAGAAATTAGAATAGAACGGCTTATTTGCTTCTAGGTACCATAAAAATAAACTATATGAAATAAAATTAACCAAATAGAAACTCAGAAGCAAGATTCACAGACTACATAAATAAACACAACTACAGTTTTGGGCCTATTGAATTTGAATTGTTGGCCTCTATGCTAGGCGAGTTGGTCTGTTCCAGCTTCTACTACACAAGTAGTATATAGTCTTGTATCCTTTAAAGATTTGAATTGACTAGCTTGTTAATGCAACTTACTCGTTATAACCTGGACTAGACTTGGATTTTTCTGTGTTATTTTTCTTTTTGCCTTTATACATTGGGTTTGCATTCTGCTTGTTACTTGAGGATAATGTGACATAGGATTGTGTAGACCTGATAAATTTAAGGTTTTGCTACAGAAAACTCACAATTTTACATATGTCTCAAGTTGGAGTTCTCGCCCTCAAAGTGGCAGAAAAAGCCTTTTCGATCTCTAGACAAAGAAAACCTCAACCCTGCACCAGCATCCTCCACCTTCTTTCCTGCGCCTGCTCCGCCTGCATGGTGCACCTAGCAACATCAACTCTCTTTCAATTATTTTCAGAGTTTACATTCTTTGTTAAATTCAATAGCCAGAGGATAACATTGAATATTTCATATATTT
>LPNX011001417.1:152597-183634 GCA_001517045.1 Pseudotsuga menziesii | reverse complement strand
GAGAAAACATTAGTAAATTATTAAATGATTGAAGCGTCGTCGCTTAAGCGACGCTTAGAGGAGGATAGCCGTCGTTTAAGCGACGCTTAGGAGGAGAGACGTCGCTTAAGTGACGCTTGAAAGCCTAGCCGTCACTTAAGCGACGCTAATCACCATCATTACAAAAAAAAAATTTATCTTCCTGATTTTTGGCACTGTTAAAATAAAAAATCCGCGCGCCGTCGGAAAAAACCGTCGGATTTTGGATCGAAATCTAGTAGTGGTTGAGGAACACCCACTTAGGGAATGACCTGATATACAAAACCCAGAAATGGTTTGCCGAGAACTGAAGCGGATTGAGCCATAACATTTTTTGGTTTTTTTTTTTTATGTTTAGGGTTTTAAGATGAAAATGGAAATACATGTGCCAATGAATTGAGATCTAGATAATAAGTACTAACCTCTAGATATTACCTAGAAAACCTTTTAGATTCCTTGATGATGATGATCCCATCTATCCTGATCAATTTGAGAAAATTCGAGTGAGTTCTTTGCCCAACGTTTTTCCCCAAGAAGCCAATGCGCCCTCTCTCCTACACAACAAACCTCAACCATATCAAATTTGTTGTATCATGAGAAAAAAAAAATACTACAGAAAAATAACAAGATGAAATCATAGATATCATTGATGCTAATGAAAACCCCTTGATACAAAACACATCCAAGCCAAGTGAGTTGAGGAAGCCCTGCAAAAATTCCCAAGTTGAAGTCTCCCTCATGTATACAAGACATTGTTTCCCGTAAAAATACGTAGATCTCACAACAAATACCCAAATTATAGGAAGAAAAATATTTTCCAATCGCCATCTAAGAACACCAGATGAAAAAGAGATCCAAGAATTTCCACAAGAAAAGTTTTTCTATTATCCAGATCCAAGAGCCAAAGACCCCTTACAAATGAGAAGCTCTCTCCTTTAAATAGGAATGCGAGAACCAAAATACTAACCACTTTTCAAATGGGTGGCTAATATTAAAATTCACAAATGTTCTAATCAACGGTTGAGATGTGCTCAACATACAATACATGGATCAATACAATAATATAATATAAAAGTGGACTAAATCACCCTAGGAGAGGGGATCTCACTAAACAAAAAATAAATGAAGCACATGGTGGGTCCAGGGAGTGTTAAATAAATCCATTTGGGTGTCCCCATGGCACAATAAAAATAATATAACTTTTAAACTGTGAAATTGTGCCTCGAGGAAATCGTGAGCCTCCAAAAGCTCCATAAAATAATAAAATATGCTCGAACAATGGACGTGGGCCCACCCAAGTGCTGCAACTGATGGATAAGGAGTGGAAGACATCACACTCATCATCACAACTCATCCCATGCCATTTCCTTGCCTCAGTATTCCAAATCGAATTCTTCAGTAGCCATTTTAATTATTTTTATCTACCTTGGGAATCGTGATATGCCAAAAACAGCCTCCTAGGGTGCCTACGTTATCCAACTGAGCCCAAAAGGCTCTCTGGGATGGGGGTAATATGGTACAAACAAGTGGTTGTATGCCCCATTCCTCATATAGTGCCCTAGGAGATCCAATAAAATAATCTCCTTGCTCAAATAGGCAATTCAGTATGAGAAAACTACACCAGAAAGGTACAATGAACTAAATAATCTCTGTAAGTGCCCTGAACGGAAAAAAAGCCGTCTCATTGAACTCAGGGAGTCCAAATCCATATAAGGTGTATACTCATACACCCTATAGGTCTATGCATGATCATATACAGCCAGGGAAAATTTTAAGGACCCATACTTATTTAAAAGTGTATAAACCTTGGCGAATGTTACCAATTCTTAAAATGTCAAATACAAAATATTTGGCAATATTTTTCTAAAGATATTTCAAATTCTAAGGATTTTATATAGTTTATATAATAATTTGGCTATTTTTAGTGTGAAAAGATTTTACCCCATCAAATTTGGGCGAAATTCGAAAAATGCAAATTGGCAAATATTTTTTTTGAAAAAAGCATGGAAAAATAGCCCATGGGATAAATTTCACCCCTAAAATTTTCCTTGTATACAACATCCAATATACCAAGATAGACAAAATAATAATCTGTAAATGACCAGATAACCAATAATATAACTCAGGGTGACATCCATTTGCTGCAAGTGTTCAAAGGTTAAATCATGCTCTATAAATCATTCAAGTAACAATTATAAAAATGAGTAGTCATTCACTGGCGATCTATCAACCAAATGTATAGGGTTTCATTTATTTATTTCAACTCAGACCAGACTTTCAAGACTATACTCACTTCATAGTTGTAATCAATTTGATAGTGAAGGGTGAAGGCTAAAGTTCATAGGGCTAGGCCAAAGGATGACCACCAATTTGATGTTGTGACACTTCAAATATGGAAATGGAATACTCACTCTAGCATATGTTAGACAAGCAACAACATAGGGGATGTCAATTTCTCACAAATGGGTAAGTTACGTTCATAGGTGTATATTCACCTTGACAAATGCTCACAATCCAAATCAAATACAAGTAAGGCTAGCAATCTTCAGATAGAACTTTTATGAATCATTGTATTTTGGGCCTTTGATTTTCCATAGCATCGGTCCACGTATTTATTATACATAATTTTATTATTTTAGGCTTTATGCATTCATGTATGTTGCAAAACACTTCTTTTCATGAATGTTTTAAGATATTCATTTCAATATATTTCAAAGCCAATTTCATTAGGCTATCCTTGCATTCATGTATGTTTAAAAACACTACTTTTCATGAATGGGATTTTTTCATAAGATATTCATTTCATTTCCAAATACATTTTATTGAGGGCAGCGCTACTTGTTTCAGGTTAGCCAACACAACCTAGGAAACTCAGAGCCGAAACACAAATAAACAGGGAGGCTTGTCCAACAAAGGCTCTAGTGGGGAAAGGTCCTCCATGCCATAAGTCAAGTAGTAGGTTAGGTTGAAAACATAACTGGAAGGTAATGGATGGGTGGAGATAGTGAAAAATGAAACCAACACTAGGAAGCCAAAGTATAGTGGGAATGACTACCTCTATTCTCCCTAAGGAGGGAAAAACCAATGAGTATAGATCAGGAACCTCCAAGTATGAGTAGGGACATCAATACATAATATAGATACATCCAAGTCCACATATTTATATGACCTCCAAATCATGACACTAAATGCTAATACATGTCACAAAAATGAGTATAAGAGCATTGATAACCATAAAAATAGATAATATAAGCTGAGTCATAAACATGTAAATAATCCATCTGAACCAACATCGGTCGAATGAGAAATGGCACTGATACAACTATAGGCACTAATAACTGCTTTGCAAATGGCTAAAATGACTACATCAGTCCTCAAATCTGAGTGTCCTAAGACTCAGTCATGGCATGGGAGAGTACTATAGTCCATCAATCAAATCACGATCCATCATAAATCCTCATCTCAACATGTCATATGTAGGGGAGTTGGCTGAAAAATGTACTGAAATATGAAAAATAGAATATTGTATCTTGGCTACTATATATGTGATAACATCTAGCTCCAATTGGGACAAGTGATCTGCTGAATAGAGTGCTTGAGAACCTCAGAATCTCTGGTCCTCTCTCTCTGCTATTCGCATCTTTGATCCATCACTCCAGCTCTGCAACTTCTACCAAAATGTCACCAACAACCTGCAAAATGTCCAAAGCTATATGAAACTCACAGCATCCTGATTGATTGAGAAGATCTTCCACAGATTATAGCTACTTTTGAGCAGCGCAGCACCGTTGCCTCCAAATCTGTCGCAATATGTTGCGGCTACCCTTGTACAGCTCGCATGGATTAATACACTGGGACTGCGTTCTTTGGATGGTGATCAGCTTTAGAAATGAATGTCCCTCCCTCCTTTGGCAAGTTCGGCCTGCTACACCTGTATTCTCTATATCTCAAAATATCTTTATAAAACCATCATATGTTAGCATAATTTAAGATGTAGGGTCCTGATTACCACAATCCTAAGCATTAATAAAATAAGACAATAATTAACCATACCTTTATGACTTGAGGGGCCAAGTGAGGGAAAAACATCTGTTTAGCAGGCAGAATAGGGTAGGATGAGGCAAAAAGAGGTGGATAAGAGTGGTTAAAAAGGGTCATTTCTGGGCCCAACATATATGTGTTCCCCATACTCTAGTACAGTAGTAATGTATCCCTATGCTAGACAAGACGATAAAATAGACTATACATCGACAAGGGAGGATTATATAATCCTAATACCCCCCCTTAATCTAGACTTTGACAACATTGGGACCTGGAAACTAGGCCAAAAGTCACCCATACAATATAATGAAGATAAAACTGCTTAATAAACTAAGGAAATTGGGGAAAACCTCATGGGAACCCTCCCCCCCCCAAAAAATAAGCAGGAACAGGAAAATCAAGCTATACTTAGGAGAAAAGTTTCCTCTTTGGGTAATAACTTGCAAAACTTTTGCTGCAATTTGCAACACTATGCAGCAAAATGGTTCTTATGTGCAAAAAAATACTAAAGCTATGCATGTGAACCTCTCAATGTTCTTCTAATTTGATGGATGTTGTATGTGTTTCTTCTTTCGGGAGAAGGAATGGAATGATCAATTTTGTTCTTCTGTGGGCCAAATGGTTGATCATTCATTATCATCAAGTAGCACTTTCTTGGAAGTTTGATGCACCACTCTATAGATAGAAACTCTATGTGAGAGAGTGCAACATGATCATTCTAATACTGGGATCTTGTTCCCATTCTGTCTTCTGGATTCCCAATACCATCCCTAGCTTATTTAATGAGATTTTGGGCCCATTCAGGCTTAGGTCATTGATTTGGGATGGGAGCTGGATCTGGATCTAGATTCTCATGAGGTACATCCTTAATATCAATATCATGTTGATCTTGTTCCTATTCATCTGAATATGAAACATGTGACAAAATATCATCATCAAAAGGAAATGGAAGAGTGTTTATACCTTCTTGTGCTTTAGATGGTGGTAGATCAAGCAAGTGATCTTCTTCAAACTGAACACTTCGCTTTATGAAGAGCTTCCTAGTTGCAAGTTCCATCAACTATATTATTTTTCATCCTCAACATATCGTAGCAGTATGCATTCACTACTCTGGTATTGGAAGGCCTTTCTCTTATCCATGGGAATTCTAGCCCAAGATTTGGAACCAAAAACTCTCAAGTGGGAGACATTGGGATTATTCCCATGCAGCGCTTTGAAAGGAGTGGCCCCAACCACTGATTTATGAGGCACTCTATTTTGTATGTATGAAGCATAGTTTACAGCTTCAACCCAAAGAGAAGGAGGAAGATTCTTGGCTTGGAGAAGACAGGTTGCCATCTCCTTCAATGATCTATTTTTCCTCTCAGCGACAACATTCTACTGTGGTGTGTATGGAACTAAGTGTTCCATTCGAATACCCTCTGATTCACAATAATGCTTAAAATATATTTTAATGTATTCACCTCCATTATCTGATCTAATGGAATTGATCTTTTCCTGAAACTATTCTCAATCAAAGATTTAAAAACTTTAAAAATTTCGAATACATTATGATTTATGTTTCATGAAATATACCCAATAGAACCTTGAACAATCATCAATAAAAGTAAGGAAATACCTAGAACCATTTTTTTTATGTTGTAGGAATAGGTCATGAAACATCACTGTGTATCAGATCAAGTATAGAGGCAAATTTATTTTCCTTCCCAACTTTATACCTCTTATTTGGATGATTACCTACCAAGAAACCAAGACATACTCCATCTGATGTTTGGATGAGAGGCAAGCCTTTAACCATTCTTTAATTGTGTATTTGTTGGATATATTTGACATTGAGATGCCCAAATATCTCATGCCATAGCTTTCTAGTGTTGTTGTCATGAGTTAATAAAGTTGTTGGTTGTGAAACATGCAGGAAATGAGAGAACTCATATGATTTTGAGGCATGGTTAGCAAACCCTTTCTCTATGATATTTCCAGTGGAATTTTCTACAATTTCAACTGAGTCAAATTCGAATGTAATTCTCTTGGGAGAGCTTGTATGGGTCATCTGATAAAAAAACAACATATTTTCTGCAAGAGAGGGCACATAGAGAACATTCTTGAACTCACCATGTTGGATTTTAACATAACCTCTCCCAACAACTGGGATTTGGGATTCATATCCCATGTGAACCAAACATCATTTTTTGGGGATACTTCAACCTTCACAACAATTTCTTATGAAAAATTTTGGGAACTCTTTAGGGACTTATCCACCATGGATTATGTGACCCCAAACACATGATCATGTGGACCCAACACCTCTATTATTTCTTCACATTTATTTATGGCATTTATTTAAGGAAACTTTAGGGACTTCCTTACACTTCTTATCATCATGGTTAGGTGACACACCATCATGGCCATGTGACCCATCACCATGTTCATGTGGATTCAACATCATTTTTTTATAACATTCTTCATATTTATACGGAACAACTTAGGGAATTCTTTATACTACACATCATCATGGTCATTAGGAGCTTCTCTAGGGGATTTTCACCACTTGTGTACAAATAAAAGTGTCTTTCCATGAGGTCCATGCTTAACCACTATTGCATAAGGAGATCACTTTGGATTTATATAGATTGATGTCAAGGTTTATTATTCAAGGGATTCCTGAGGATCAATAGGGTATTCTCTATGGGATTCAAGGCTTCAAAAAACATTACCCAAACAATCTATCTCTACTACAACCACATCATCATTATCACCTTGACACTAATGGTAAGACCATAGGTATGTTCACCATTTTGTCATCAATGAAAACCTATCTAACATCAATGACAACTTATTCCAATATTTTCTCAACCATGGCCATCTTTAATTTCACATCTATGTTCAGTAGATTTGAAGATAGAATGACATCCCAGTTAAACTTGGTGTCGAGTAAAGTAACTAGATATAGAAGTGGTAACCACTATTATCTGAATCAAGAGGCATCATGTTTCCCATATAACTTTCATGTGAGTGTTATTACATCCAATAGGGTAATCTAAGGTACTTTGTCTGATACACACCATCATCCCTTGCATGATAACTTTTGTCTTTAACCCACGTTGGTTTCAGGAATACCATATAATGAATGGTTATTGAACCTATTCATTTAGAGGTTAGTTTTCTCTCTAACGCTGAGAAATTGTAGTATATGTTTAGTTTTGTTGGTTGAAAATAATCAATGGATCTTCCATGAATATCCTTGATAAGTATCTTTCCATCATATTCTTTGGGCAGTGGTCACCATCACTTCCACATAATGAAAAACTTTTGATCTTGCAGCAAGTAAGCCAAATCTTTTGATATTTTCATCGAACAAAAGATCCTCTTTATCACATTCAAGTAGACCATGATACTCTTCCTGATTGAAAATATGATATATTTCCCCTGTGATATTCGGGTTTTGGTTTCGTATCACTCTTGGTATCATCATATTCTATCAATGGGGACAAATTTTTATTTTTCCTTTCCCATGTCTTCTTCCAAGGATATTTGTTTTACTTCTTTGGTCTAGTTATTAGTTCACCCATATGACATGTATTATTCCCAGGATTCATCAATTCCATTTTATAAATCCAAGGTAATGATCAGAAAACAAAATCAAAGGAATTTAATTCTAGCATTTTTCTTGAACTGCAAACCCTTAAATATAAGTAACAATGCTTTTAAGCAACACACTATTCTAAAAATAGATTTTTTTTCAGTGTGTGAGATGGAAGGAATACCAAGAGACCATTTAGGTTTAAATTTAATTACCTTAACTTGGTTTGTATTTTGGGATTCTATACTTTATTATGAGTCTTGAAGGATTCTCACTTGTCTTTAAAAGTGAAATAAATTAAATTTCCTGGTGAGTTAATCTTAAATGGGGGCTTATCCTAATCTGACTAAAATCACTTGAATGGATTTATTTCATTTCTGGTTTTTAGTAACAGAAGATTACACAAGTTGAAATAATTGCATCCATCCATATTATCAGTTCTGAGTTTAAAATCAAATTAAATATTATGAGTGTTGGGATATTATAAACCCACTTCATACTTAGGATAACAATATTTAATCATTATTGATTAATTTCCTACCTACTAGCCTAGATAGCTGGCATCCACTTGCACCACTTTTTCAACACTTTCCATATATACCCCAAGAGCGCATTTATCCTGGTTATGTTTAGATATTTCCCACTTTATTGACTGACATATTTAGTAACTGTGCATTCCTGCATATTCTTTATTTATCCTTCTTTATTCCATCTTTTCAGTGGATAAGGTAAAGCTAGTCAACTAGGAAACTGTTATCTTTTGTTTCCAACCCATCCTCCATGATTTTCTCTCCATATTATAGGATTAGCATGTTTTTCCATCACTCATGACAACTCACTCACACTTTAGCTAATTCGTGAGGTCCTTGACAGAGTTGGAAAGTACTTTAGTCACCTATGGGGGTTTATCATATTTTGTTAGTCTGATTTATGAGCTAACATGAGTTGTCTTCTAGAAACTCTATTTTCCTTTATAAGGATGTATTTCTATTGTAATAATCAATCAATGATCATTTATTGATCACTCCTTAATGTGTGTTCATTCTTCTTCTTCTTCTCTCCTTATGCTAATTCTTTGCAATTCCTTGTGAGGTTAATTGTGTCCATATATTCTTAGCTTGTTTATAGAATTATCACTACCATCAAGGATTTAAAATTAATACATATTATCAGAGCCTTGCATTTATAACTCTGACATAGTATCAGATCTTTGGGAGCTCATCAATTAATTACTTTTTTAGACTTGTAGGTTTATTTTGGATATGCAACAACTTCTATATGGATTCAAAAATTCCTCTACTATCTCCGTTCGACTATGCTGATTGGAAGCCAAATATGAGCACATACTTGAAGATGAAATGTATCTTTGATGTCTCCATTGGTGCAGTGAGAAAACCAGAGTATTATGAAAATAAGATTGATTGGATAAATGACTGTGATAGAGCTTATGGAATTATGTGTCTGGCAATGTCTCCAAAGATACATCCTCTCATAGTTTTTGTTGAATATCCATTCGAGCTTTGGATCAATTTGGACAAATATTTTGGTGTGCAAGAATAAGAAGATGAATCATGGAGGAAATCATGAATCACCATCATGACTTCTTATTCTTCTTGGTTTTATGTCATCCATTCTTACAAATGAATTTTCTATGATATTGTGCAACCTTTTATTTGTAGCATCTATACACCTTCTGGGTGGATGAATATCCTAAAAGTATTCCTTCATCGACCCTAGAATCAAGCTTTCCAAGATCATACTCGTTTCTTCTAATGTAGCAATTGTTGCCAAATACTTTGAAATACTTGACTGAGGCTGGAATTCCATACCATAGTTCATAAGGAGTCTCGTCATTATTAACTCCGAGTTTTCCTCTATTAAATATATAGACAACTGTGTACACTACTTCTCTCCAAAATGCATCTGACACCTTTTCTTCATTAAGGATTGTTTTGGAAGCTTCTTGGACTGTTATATTCTTCCTTTCGACAACACCATTCTGCTAAGGAGTCTTTGCAGTTGAAAATTGTCTTTTGATCCCATGTATCTCACAAAAGTCATTGAACTCGTTCGAGGTAAACTCTCCCCCATTGCCCAATCTAAGACATTTGATTTTTTGTTTTGTCTCATTTTCAACCATTGCTTTGAAGATTTTGAACTTTTCAAAAGCTTCTGGTTTTTCTTTAAGAAAGGTTACCCAATTCATCCTTATGTAGTGATCAATGAGAAGCAAAAAATAGTATTCTCCTTCCATACTTTTATTTCTTGTTGGTCCACAAAGATCAGTGTGAACTATTTCGAAAGGATGTGAGGTCATATGTTCTTTTTTTTGAAACTAGTTTTAGTTTTCTTCCCATGTTGACAATGTCTACAAACTGAGTTTAGAGGTTTCACAATTTTAGGCAAGTCTCTCACATCTTCTTTCTTACTTACTTTGACAAGATTATCAAAGTTTAAGTGTCCCATACTTCTGTGCCATAACCAAATTTCATCAACCATACTCAAGTGACATTGATTTTCATCTTCTAGGATGTATAAATTGTTTGAATTTCTTACAGCAGTGCCAACAATTATTCCTAATTCCTTTTTCATGATTTTAGATTTCTTAGAGTAAAAGATACAGATGTGCCCTTGATCATATGTTTGACTTACACTGAGGAGATTAGGCTTTAAGTTTTCTACCAATAATACATTTTCTGTGTTGATCTTGCTATTGACAACATCTGTACCTTTTCCAATTATCTTGGAAGACATATTGTATCCAAAAAGTGATTTTTCCCTTATTATCTTTTAGTTTTATGAACTTGTTTGAGTCACATGTCATGTTTTTTGAACACCCACTGTCCAAGTGCGATAGATTTTGTTTCTCTGTTGCACATAGGGAAATCATGGATATTTCATTTTCTTCCCTTTCCCTCCAATACTTATTTAGTTTTGTGTTCTGAAACTTATTTTCAATAGTCTTCCTTGTAGGAGCCATCAGTTTACAATCTCTTTCCATATGTCCATGGTTATTACAATTGTAACACTATAAGTCATATATTTGAAGAAGTGTAAAACAGTTATGATTGCTTTCTTTTTGTTTGTCACTAGGTGAATTCTTCTTGTACTCATGGAAATTTCCATAGGCTCTACAATTTATCACTTTATGACCAAAGTTATTATAAGAGTATCAAGGACCAAGGAATATCTACTGATATATGTTTGTCATTGGTTTCTTAGGCATCACATTAATCATGTTTCTGTCATGAGAGTTTGGAATAGATTTCTTGCTTTCTTCCTTGTTCACTGGACTCTTTAGTGCAACAACATAACTTTTCTTATTTCCACTTTGGTTTGTGAACGAATAATAGTTTGTCCTATATCCTAGTCCATATTTATCATTTGAAGGTATTTGTCTATTTAGGATATCATCTAAGGTATTTGAGCTGCCCTCAAATTTTGATTTTGTAGCTTCTTCATGAATCCTTTTCTTAAGCCACATGATCTCTTCTTCAAGCTTTTCAGATTCTTGTATTTTTCTTTTGAGCTGCAAAATTAGGTTCTCTTTAATCCTTTTCACCTTTAGAAGTTGATTTTGCAACTCGTTAATCACATGGTTTGAGTTTTCATTCTTTCTCCTGCATTTTTAAAGTTCTTCAAGAGCACTAATGAGTTCATATTTTAAATCTACTTCATCTTCCTCATCTGATTCACCATTCTGAACATGAGTATCTACTCCCATGAATAGAATTTTTGTTTCTTCGTCTCCACTTATATCTTCATCTTCACTATCTTCCATAGTGTAAAGAATTTTCTTTTTCTCAAAGTACTTCTTTTTGTTTCCTGTTTTAGCCTTTTTGAACTTCCTTGAGGCTTCTTTCTCACCACTATCATCTTGTTTAGGGTAAGGACATTTTGAAGTGTTGAGGCCTGGAAATTCGCAGGAAACAATAGCAAGGGATTCTCCCCAGTCAATGTTCCCAATTATCCTATTGACTGTTTGGTATAGGGAATCCGTTTGGTTTGCGGTTCGGCTACCGTAGGTTAAGTAACAAAAACAAAGGCTTTTACCGGTTGCGGCCCGGTCCACCGTATATTTTTGTATTTTTTGACTTAATGTATGAAATGCAAGTGCCTAACTAAATGCAGGGTGATAAGGATGTAGGGAGCAGTCACAATGTGATGCGCAGGTTCTTACCTCTCGTCTTAGCCCTTACCAACATCTAAATCACATTAACAAGAAAATAAACTAACTACCTAATCTATCCCTAGGGAGAAAGGTTATCATTCATTGGTGAGAAATATAATTTGTGCATGCATTATGAAAATCTACAGATAGCTGACACTTCTTTCAAGACACATGAACAATTACTGATATTTGGGCAACCAGATAGCCAATTGCTTATGAACAGCTTCTATTCCTCACATTGGAAAACATCATAAAATATACTGAAGAAAATTCACCAAGAACATAGGTTCAAGAAATTAGAAAAATATCACAGTTAATGAGACACAGCTGAAAACGAAATGGTTCCCCTTCAACATTGCTCATTTAATTACATTTGATGCATTCCATATCGCACTTTCTCCAACAGGAAAAATTGCAGTCTCTGATTGTAAAACGAAATAGTTCCTCTTACAAGCAAATCATTTACAAGTTTTTCGAGGGAAAAAGCCCTTTCTAAATTCTAACTTTCATGTATTTAAACTACAGCCGCAGACTGTTTGGGATGCCCCCCAAATGGATGACCTTTCAGCTCCCCAATGCTTCATATTCCTTTATCTTTTCTACGCATGCCCATGATTGGCTAAGTAACTATCGGACCATTCAGAACTGCTCCTTTGTCACCATTCATTTTGTCTTTTCTTTGGTTTGTCCATCTTATGATCCTGCTGGTTTCGGCTCTACCTTCACCAAACGGTCTGCCTCCCTTGACCAATCTCTGGAAAATACCTGCAATCAAACGACAAGCATCATTTGTGGGAAACGCATTAAACCACAGCAGCAAACCAAACTGACTGAACGACTAATCCACAGGAAATGGTCAGGTGCACCACCTTAATTTTACAAAAGCTGACTATACTACCTCGTTCTTCTACAGGCTTGTGATAACAAAACCAACAACGGAAATTAGGAGGAAACCAACATCGGAAGCCAAATGGATTTCCTGGCCGCAACGGCGGAAGATTCAATGCTACCAGCATGCGACGGGAGGGCGGGAAAAACTTTAAATAAAAAATTGGACGGTTTTCCCTTTCGGAAGCTCAATGACTTTGAGAGCCGCAACGGCGGAAGGGAAGGCTAAAGACACATGCGACCTGTGAGCAGGAAAAACTTTAAATCGGAAGTTGGAGCACTTTGCGCTTCGGAGGCTTAACCACTTTGGGAGCCGCAACGGTGGAAAATAAATGACTATGGGCAAGCGATTAAAAGAACAATACACATCGGTAGTTGGAGCAATTCGACCTTCGGATGAAGAATCGATTTAGGAGCCACAACGGCAGAAAATAAGACTGACGCATCAGACAGCGGACTGCTTTAGGCTTTGGAAGCTTTGTTGCTTTGGAGCCACAACGATGGAAGCTAAAGAAGACTACATCCCCCGATCAAAAATGAAAAATGCTAAGTGCTTAAGACCCTAAATTCCATGAACGGAAAAGACTGCTTCTGAAACGGTGTCCCTTTGACAAGCAAATCAAACTTAAAATCTGCGATCCAATACAACTTAGAAACACAGGCAACCATTCAAGAACCAGGACAAGTGTTATTAGCCTTCCATAATCATTCAAATCAAAATGTGACCAACAACAGATCACAGAGCACACGATTAACGAAAAACGCTAAATCAAAAGGAGGGGCCCAAAATTTTAAGAAATTTAGGGGGAACGGTTGCGGCGGCAACAAATGGCGATTACCTGGTGAACCTAGAACTCTGGGTGATCATTCTTTGAGTGGCAGACTGTTCAACAACAAATGCATCTGTTAAATTCTTCCAACTATCTGGATTTATCAAACGACAGAAGTGTGTACCTTTAATCATTGATCATAGTCCAATTTGGGAAAGTGGAAACCAAGATTTTCAAGTCCAGATAACTCTGTTGATGCCAGAGGATGAGTTTCATTATTACTTTTGTTTTCAGGTAGCTGATAGCTTGGACACCATAGGATTGTAGCGTATGGTAAACAAAAATGCCCGTTTGTTCCTCATTCCCATGCCATTTTAGCACCTTTTATGCCTTTGGACTTTTGTCTCCTGTCATATGAGTCCTCCTGCATGCCTTTCTTACTGAATTTTAATTCATGATCCTCTATCCCATAGTGTCCTTTTGTGTGAGCAGCATACTTTATGTTTCATCTCATGGACGGAGAGGATCTTTCGGAAATTTAGTACTTATGATTCAGCATTTGCTTTAATGTATGATGCTTTCAGAGGAGTTTTTTGACTCTTATTTGCCTTTTGGCATTCGTTTCTTGGCACAAGATCATTTATATTTAACATACTGTCCACCTTGCTTCTTTCCATGGGTCCTCTACTATCGCCCCTTAGAACATTTTAAGTGTGAAGTGGGTGGAGCCTCAACATAGTATTCCGAACTCTTTGAATCCAGTTTATTTCACAGGGGTTAAGCAGGACTTCAATGCACACGGAGCTATTCGAGAAAACTGCTAAACTGGAAGAAGTTCTTTCAGATAAACAGCAACACACAGTCTGATACCCAAAACGTTTATCAATCCCAAAATTTTGGATGTTCCCCATGCAATCGCATGTTTGATCCCCTTATTGAAATCAATAAAACTTGAACTAAAACAAACTGAAAGAACATGACTCGAAAGATAGCCAAACAACTTATTTATATACAAGACAGAAGAACTCAAAGAAAATCAGGAAAAATAAGGCTTGAGAACCAAACCATTTACTGGTAAGTTCTCTTCCCACCCCTATAGATCTTGCAACTTATAAGTAGAAGGGCCAAGTTTTGCTGCAACTTGAAAAGGGCCTACCCACAACTGCTGGAATTTAGTATGCTTTCCTTTCTCATCATGGGGATGATCCCATTTGAGAACTAAGTCTCCCACTTTAAAGTCTTTTGTTCCAGCTTTATGTTTGTCGAACCATCTTTTTACTACCTCATGCTGTTGCTGAAAATGTTCTCTAGCTGTGGACCTAGCCTCTTTTGCTTTCAGCAGATTGCATATCCTCATCTGTAAAAATTCATTCTCCGACCCACTAGGCTCTTGGGCTAAAATAGAAGACGGCAGTATGACGTTGGGTGGAAGAATGGCTTCTTTACCATACACAAGGGTATAAGGTGACACTCCTATCGTAGACTTAGGGGTGACTCTATCAGCCCAAAGGGCATTTGGTAGTGCTGAGTGCCAACTCCTCTGGTTTTCTATTACAGTCTTCTTTAAGATTCTAATCAGATTTTTATTAGAGGATTCATCCAGGCCATTTCCTTGTGGATAGTAGTTAGAAGAACAATGCAATTTTATCCCTTTATCATGAGCAAAAACAGTTAATTTAATTGATGAAAAGTATTTAGCATTATCAAAAACTAACGAAATTGGAACTCCAAACCTGGTCATGATATGATCTTGCAGGAAGCTGATGACCTCGTCTTCATTTATCTTGCGTAGAGGGGTAGCTTCGACCCAGCGAGTGAAATAATCAGTCGCAGTCAGAATGTATTTGTGTTGGAGAGAATAATTAGGTTTTATTTCTCCAATAATATCCAGACCCCATTGCTCGAATGGCTCCGTGATCATCACAGGATTTAGGGGTGCTGCTACTTTAGGTTGTCTCCCACCACATCTTTGGCAAATATCACATCTCCTGACATGTGCATGTGCATCTTTGAAGAGTGTAGGCCAATAGTAACCTGCCTTGAGGATTTTGTGGGCTGTAGTGTCTCCTGAATAATGTCCCCCAGCAGGACCGTCATGTAATTCTGACATTACTTTCTTCGCATCTTCTTTTTCTAAGCATCTGAGGAGAACCCCGTCATAATTATTTCTGAATAATACTCCTTCTACAAGTTGATAGGAGGTCAATTTAAGACGCAGCACTCTTATTTGCTTGGAATTCCAATGTTCTGGAAACAGCCCTGACTGCAGGTAATGCACAAGGTCTCTATACCAAGACTCGGGAGCTGTAAACAAAGGACATACATCCATTAAATGTAATTCGACCTCATCCTCTCAGGCGTGCTCTTCATTGTTCCCAATTTCATTCATCAATTTGCACAACCCTTGACCTTTAATTATAGAGGCTGGCTTGAATTCAAGGTCGTACTCTTGAAGAGCTGTTACCCAGTTGCCCCTTATTTCTCCTAACTCTTTCTGTATGAGAAGGGACCTTACAGCTGGGTAGGGGACTATTAACTTGGTTCGATTTTTTAAAATATAAGGCCTGAATTGCTTCACTACTTTGAATACTGCGTAAGCTTGTTTATCAATAGCTGGGTAGTTCAATTCAGCCCCCTGTAGACCAGTACTCATAAAGGAGATTGGGAATTCATCCCCCCCTTCTTCCTTTTGGGTGAGCACAGCTGCCAGTGAATCATCGGATGCAAATGTATACAGAATAAAGTCTTTTATCAAAGTCTGGGATTTTCAGGGAGGGTGCGTGTGCAACAACAGTTTTAATTTTTCTGAAAGCATCCTTCTCAATCTCAATCCACTTGAACTGTACATTTTGTTTCACCATCTGTTGAAGCGGCTTAACAATCTGAGCGAAATTGGGGACAAATCTTCGCACGAAGTTTATAGTCCCCATGAATGATTGCATCCCCTTCTTATTATGGGGCAAGGGGATTTGTTCAATAGCTTTAATTCTTTCTGGATCAATGGAGATTCCTTGCTTTGAAACTATGTGACCCAACAACTTGCCCTCTGTGACGACGAACACACACTTCTTAGGATTGAGTGAGATGCCGTACTTCTGACAGCGTTCAAAAATATGCTTTAAGTGAAATGCGTGCTCTCCTCTTTTCTTGGAGAATATTGTAATGTCATCAAGGTACACTACAACACTTTGGCCAATCAATCCGTGGAAGGCTATGTCCATAGCCCTTTGAAACGTCGCTCCAACGTTTATAAGCCCAAAAGGCATCCTTCTGTAGGTAAAGGTTCCCCATTTGGTCTTGAACGTTGTCTTCAATCTGTCTTCTTCAGATACTAGTACTTGATTGTAGCCAGAGAAAACATCTAATAACGAAAACAATTCAGAACCAGATACCATTTGCAGCAATTGCTCCATGGGTGGCACAGGGTAGTTATCTTTATTGGAAGCGCGGTTTAGATTTTTGAAATCCATGCATAATCTGATTTCTCCCAATTTTTTCCTCACTGGTACCAGATTTGATACCCACTCAGAGTGTCTGACTTTAAAAATGATCGTAGCATCCAGTAATTTCTTCACTTCACTCTGAATAAGTGGTTCCAGCTTTGGATGCATTTTTCTTAACGGTTGCTGATATGGCTTGATGCCGGCTTTGATGGGGACAACATGCTTGATGATGCTGGTATCGTATGTTTTTAAATATTCATATGTCCACGCAAAGACATCTTTATATTGCTTAAACAGGCTGACAAATTTATCCCTTTCTGCCGGTGAACAACATTTGCCAAGATTTACAAATTTAGGATTCGCCTCAGTCCCCAAATTAATCAGCTCAAACTGCAGAGATGAGCTGTGAGTCTTTACATTGGCTGGTCTTCTAAAATTTTCATTTAAATCGAACATTTTTTCTAACGTTCTGACACCTTTAGGAATGAAATTGTCATATTTCATCTCGACCTGATGTTCCTCATCATCTATAATGGCTCCTTTAAATACCTCGTCATTTGTCAAGAATTCGATTATTTGCTGATCATCGTCGAACACTCGCAAGTTGGTGATCATATCCAGTACTAAGGGCCTGAAAAGCAATTCAACAGAACATCGATTATTAGTGGGTACGGGCCTAGCGGCTGATGTGGCCAATAGGTCAGCTGCTGCGTTTTTAATTCTGGGAATTGAAATGATATTAAATGCATTAAAACATTTAAGCAGGTCCCATACCTCATTTTGGTAGGCTTTCAAGTGAGGAGAAACACAGTGTATTTGATTTCTGATTTGCTTTACAATTATTTCTGAATCTCCAAAAACTTTTAAATTACTTACCTTTAATTGAATCGCTTTCCTTAAGCCCTGCACCAACGCTTCATACTCTACTATATTATTCGTACATTCAAACTCTAATCTACAGGAAAGAAAATGTTTATTCTTCTGGGGGTCAATCAGGACACAGCCGTCCCCTGACCCTTCTAATGTCTTAGAGCCATAAAAAAACAACGTCCAAAAATCACTAACTACTGAATGCAAATCTATTCCTACCGCTAAATCTACTATTTTACAATCAATTTCATCAGCCTATGAAAATAGAAGGAGCTCAAGCTGAGTGTCAGATGTGTTGCTGGCTTCTTCCGCTTGGTAATTTCTAGGTTCCAACTCAATAAAATAGTTTCCCAAGACAGAATCCACTGGTTCATTCTTCTCCTCCAATTGAGTAACATTGTACTTCATGTGAGGCTCTCTTAAGATATTAATCTGGTTTGGACTTCCTTTGTATGGCAACCACAGATGTGACCAATCGAAGGCAAAATATCCATTAAGTTTGGCCGACCAATCTCTGCTCAGGACAAGACCGTACGCGTTTGGTATATCAGCCACTACGATGTTGATAACCTGGCATAATTTATCATTTGATGCCAGACGGACTAGGACATCTTTCATCTCACCAATTACCTTTACGTCATTCCTATCCAACTAAACAACTCTCCACAAGGATGGCTTAGGCTGCCCATTAATCCTTTTACAGACTGATATCAGCATGACATTAATAGTTGCCCCTGAGTCTACCAAACAATTATGTACATTGTAGTTAAAGATTTCAAAAGTAAGGAGGAAAGGTGGATGCTTGTTCTTGGACTTACCTCCACTGCTGGTTTCTCCAATTTCTTCTTCTTCTTCCGGTTGATTGTCAGTGGGCATCCTCTCATCTGATGCTTCAAGGGCTCTCAACAATATTTCTTTTTGCTGCGGTAATTTACACATCTCAAATAGTGGAACATTCACTTTTATCTTCTTTAAATCCTCCATGATGTCATAATCCATCTGCTGTTTAGTGGGATGAGGACTATCAACATTCTCCTTATCTTCACTTGGCTTGGCCGTTGTATCATTCTGTCTAGGATTTTGGTTGGTAATAGTGAATTCTGGAATTTTATTAGCTAAGGATTTATTTTGAAATTTCTTCTTAACATTTCTCTGCAGCCTCTTAATCTTTGGGAGTATAAGACTGTCTTCTCTAACTGTCCCTTGGCTCCTTGTTGTTACATTGGCTTCCATGACGTCCTTGTACCCCTGAGTCTTTTCCTCTTCAGCATCAAATAACGAGACAGCATTCCACAAAGCCATGGTTTCCTCTTCCTGTTCTTTAGTAGAAGTAGAAGTAGAATTATCTTTTCTTTATTCATCTCCCTCTTCTGTTAATCTAGAATCTAGCAGTTGATTCATGACCAACGTCATAGAGTTTATCCATTTAGGAAAATTCTTTTCAGAATGTGGCTGTTGGTGGAAAGTGCAGAAATTGTCCATTCCTACCTCTGTCAGATTCATAGATGTTGTATTGTGAGGAGGAGGTTGAGAATGATCCTTATCTTCTCTTTTCTTATAATATGGCTTATAAAACTTTTGTGTTTCCTTCTCTTTCTCCAAGTCTATGATTTTGTTGGAAAGTTTCTGCATCATTTTGGCCATATTTTCAAGATCTGGTGTTTTCTCTTCTTTAGGCTTAGTGAACAACAAGGCTTTCCTTCCCCCACCTTTCTCCCCTGACTGTTTAGGATACTCTTCAATACTTTCTCTTTCAGCCTCCACTACTTCTGCCTCTTCATAGGTTTCCGCCAAAGTAAGCTTGGCCCTACCTTTTGCAAACATGGCCAAATTAGGGCCCAAAGCTGATGTATAATATTCAATCAGGACCTTGTCTGAAGGTTTGTCAGCGTTAGAAAAATTCTTAAGGTATGCTGCAAATCTTTGAGTAAAATTGTGCACCTTCTCCTTCCTTTCTTTCTTTAAGGCGCATAATCCTTTCATGAGAGCTGCATGAGTCTTTTGGACCGCATACTTACTCCTGAAAATTCTCTCAAAGGTGTCCCAATCAGGAATAGAGTTAGCAGGAAACCCAAAATACCATGAAGCTGCAGCTCCTTTAAGGGTATGCGGGAATAGTCGGCACACTACATCTTCATGCTCCCCAACCCTCAATCCTTCTATCGCCAAGTAAAAACTCTGCAGATGATCATCTACTAGTATCTTCTCATTGGGGTCGAATTTAGGCAACAACTTTTCAAAGGATTGAGGTAAATCATGTAATGGAGGGGTCAGGTTTAAAGGCGATCTGGCTCTCCATGCAGGTGGTGGATTCGGTGGGTTGGGCGGTTGATTGGCATTTACACCGGCCATGAGTTGGGGTGGAGAGTGAGGGGGTGAACCAACAGGAGTGTGAGTAGGAGAACTGTAAGGGGTACCTGGGCCTTCTTGGTTCAAGGGTAATACAACTTCCTGTAAAGCTGTCTCTACAAGTTCTTCCCAGTCTCCAACCAACACGGAATCTTCTACTATAGGACGATCTTTCTTTTTATATTCTCTTCTAGGAAATTCAGGGATAATTGGCAATCCTCCAATCTTCTTCACATATGCCCTGGTGTGTATTCTTAGGTCGTTAACAACTTCGTTGCCAATAGAATATAGATGTTCTCTATTCCTTTCTTCCGGATTTGGATTAGGAAGTCTACTGCTTTCAGAACTGTTACCGGTGGAATAATCTCGGGAAAACGGGTTTCCTCGGCCAGCCATGCACTGGCGGCCCTCCTTCTAGCGCCAAAAAACTGTTGAGGCTTGGAAATTCACAGGCAACAACAACAAGGGATTCTCCCCAGTCAACGTTCCCAATTAGCCCTTTGAATATTTGGTATAGGGAATCCGTCCAGTTTGCGGTTTGGCTAACGTAGGTCAAGTAACAAAAACAAAGGCTTTTACCGTTTGCGGCCTGGTCCACCATATATTTTTGTATTTTTTGACTTAATTTATGAAATGCAAGTGCCTAACTAAATGCAGGGTGATAAGGATGCAGGGAGCAGTCACAATGTGATGCGCAGGTTCTTACCTCTCGTCTTAGCCCTTACCAGCATCTAAATCACATTAACAAGAAAATAAAATAACTACCTAATCTATCCCTAGGGAGCAAGGTTATCATTCATTGGTGAGAAATATAATTTGTGCATGCATTATGAAAATCTACAGATAGCTGACACTTCTTTCAAGACACATGAACAATTACTGATATTTGGGCAACCAGATAGCCAATTGCTGATGAAAAGCTTCTATTACTCACATTGGAAAACATCATAAAATATACTGAAGAACATTCACCAAGAACATAGGTTCAATAAATTAGAACAATCTCACAGTTAATGAGACACAGCTGAAAAGGAAATAGTTCCCCTTCAACATTGCTCATTTAATTACATTTGATGCATTCCATATCGCACTTTCTCCAACAGGAAAAATTGTAGTCTTTGATTGTAAAATGAAATAGTTCCTCTTACAAGCAAATCGTTTACAAGCTTTTCCAGGGAAAAATCCCTTTCTAAATTCTAACTTTCAAGTATTTAAACTACAGTCACAGACCGTTTGGGCTGCCCCCCAAACGAATGACCTTCCAGCTCCCCAACGCTTCATATTCCTTTATCTTTTCTACGCATGCCCATGATTGGCTAAGTAACTGCTGGACCTTTCAGAACTACTCCTTTGTCACCATTCATTTTGTCTTTTCTTTGGTTTGTCCATCTTATGATCCTGCTGGTTTCAGCTCTACCTTCACCAAACGGTCTGCCTCCCTTGACCAATCTCCGAAAAATACCTTCAATCAAACGACAAGCATCATTTGTGGGAAACACATTAAACCACAGCAGCAAACCAAACTGACTGAATGGCTAATCCACAGGAAATGGTCAGGTGCACCACCTTCATTTTACAAAAGCTGACTATACTACCTCGTTCTTCTACAGGCTTGTGATAACAAAACCAACGGCGGAAATCGGGAGGAAACCAACATCGGAAGCCAAATGGATTTCCCGGCTGCAACGGCAGAAGAATCAATGCTACTGGCATGCGACGGGAGGGCGGGAAAAACTTTAAATCGAAAATCGGATGGTTTTTCCTTTCAGAAGCTCAATGAATTTGAGAGCCGCAACGATGGAAGGGAAGGCTAAAGACATGTGCGACCTGTGAGCGAGAAAAACTTTAAATCGGAAGTCGGAGCACTTTGCGCTTCAGAGGCTTAACCACTTTGGGAGCTGCAACGGCGGAAAATAAATGACTACGGGCAAGTGATTAAAAGAACAATACACATCGACAGTTGAAGCAATTCGAACTTTGGATGAAGAATCGATTTAGGAGCCGCAACGACAGAAAATAAGACTGATGCATCAGACAACGGACTGCTTTAGGGTTTGGAAGTTTAGTTACTTTGGAGCCACAACGGTGGAAGCTAAAGAAGACTACAGCCCCCGATCAAAAATGAAAAACGCTAAGTGCTTAAGACCCTGAATTCCATCAGCAGAAAAGACTGCTTCTGAAACGGTGGCCCTTTGACAAGCAAATCAAACTTAAAATCTGCGATCCAATACAACTCAGAAACAAAGGAAACCATTCGAGAACCAGGACGAGTTTTATTAGCCTTCCATAATCATTCAAATCAAAATGTGACCAACAACAGATCATGGAGCACACGATTAACGACAAACGCTAAATCAAAAGGAGGGGCCCAAAATTTTAAGAAATTTAGGGAGAATGGTTGCGGCGGCAACATGAAGCAAAGTGTCCAATTCTTCCACAGCTAAAACAATTTAGAGGTAGATTTCCTTTGTATTTTCCAGTACCTCTCTCAAGTATTTTAATAAAGAGGGCTTATTCATTATCTGAATTCTATGAATGGGGCTTCAGACTTCTTTGATTCATTTATGGCTTTAAATGCTGCCTCTTTTCTTAAAGAATCATTCTGCGCTATTCTCATCTCATATGCAGTGAATATCCCATGTAGTTCATCTACTGTTAAGGCATCAAGGTCATCTTGTTCTTCTAGAGTGGACACCTTTGAGTCATACTTCATTGGCAATGTTCATATTACCCTGTCAACTACTTCTCTTTCTTTCAATTCTCCTCCAAGGCCTCTAATAGCATTTACACCTTCATCTACTCTTAGAAGGTATTCTCCAATATTTTCTTCTTCTTTCATCTTAAGACATTCAAATTGACCTTTATACGTCTGAAGCTTGGATTCCTTAACTTTGGATGCCCCTTCATAAACAATTTTTAACTTATCCCAAGCTTGTTTGGAATTCTTGTAGCTCATGAATTTTACAAACACAGAGTTGGTTAATCCACTCAAGATGGAGTTTAGGGATTTTTTCTTACCCTCATACTGCTCTCAGTTCTAATATTTCTGGAGGTAGGTTGTCTGCTATTTTAAACTCCTTTTCAGTTGCAACGCAAACCTTCCATCCAAGAGACATCATATGGCACTTCATTGTCACAATCCAATATGCATAAGTTTTTCCTGTGAATAATGTTGGTCTATTGGTGGCTAAAACTTCTTGTTGATCCATCGTGGTTTTTAAGTAGGATATTCCTTCCAGTCCTTAAACTGTGGTGAAGGAACCTACTCTGATACCAATTGTTGGAATATTGAACAATACTGAGAGGGGGGGTGAATTAGTATTGATAAATTTTAACAATTTAAACCACTTTTAATTTATTCATTAAAACACATGATCAACTAGAACACACATAACATAAATTTATCCTGGAATCCCAATTGGGTAAACCACCAATACTTCCTATTACTGCAAAATTATATTTACAAAATAGTTTCCGCCTGATTCTATAGACAAAGATGCTACTACACCCTATTTACCAACAAATACTAGATGGAGGCTATAACAACCCCCTGGTTTTAGCAGCTGCTATTGAAAGGATCCTACTACACCCTATTTACCAGCAACTACTGGAAGGAGGCTACAACCCCCTTGCAGGCTTGTAGCCTGCCCTTGCACTACCATGCCACCCTAATATGTTCTTATCAATCTTCCAGATATCTTTTTCCTTCAATATCTGTCACAAATTACTTCTACACATCATTGGTCTCTGTCTCTACTAGTTTCTGCTATGATCTGGACTGTAAAGACCATTTCTCTCACTCATCATTTTGTCTATAAATACCCTCTAACACATTTTTTGTGAATGCATCTCTTTCTCGTTGTTCCTTTTCATTCTTAGATCATGCCTATTCATGAAAACTCAATTCTTCATTTTATTAATTATTTAAATCTATTTAGGTTTATCAGTCATACCTTTCCCCAACAAAATCTTCCCAAAATTGCCTCTCCGCAATAATAATTCTTCACCATAAATTCTTCTGAAATTGCCTAATGATATTTCCACAACAGATCCTTTTCGTAACCATCCTAAGTCGTTGATCCATTGCAGAATCTTTCCTATCCATCGATCTAACACACAGATTTCCCTCCATAATCATCTTTCCACAATTTCCTTAGCTTTTCGCAATTGTCTTTCTACATCAACCTTTCCGCACCATTGATTTCTTGCGGACTCTTCCCTGACCGTTGATCTAAGATCATATGTAGATTGCAGATTGCAGATTTGTGTTTTGACCATTTTAAAAGGTCCTTTGACAATTTCCTTTCTGCAACTAACTTTCTGCAAGATAATTTTTGCACTGTTGATTTGATGTGGACTCTCTCCTAATCGTTGACCTTATATTAGATGCGGATTGCAGGTTTTCCAAATTTCTTAAAAGTGCTTCTACAATTTGCTTTCTACAAGATTTCTTCTGCGCGATTGATATTGTAAGTATTATTTCTTGATCGCCGATCTTTATATCAAATGTGGATTGCGGATTTCAGGTTTTTCGAATTTATTGAAAATAATTTTGCAATTTCCTTTCCCACAATTGTGCTTCCATGCCATCGATCTATTGGAGAATATTTTTTGGCCATTGATCTTATGGATTGCGGGTTTTCCAAATTTCTTGAAAATAATTTTGCAATTTCCTTTTCCGCAATTGTGCTTCTACACCGTTGATCTCTTGTGAAATATTTTCTGACCTTCGATCTTACGGATTGTGGATTGCAGAATGCAGAACCACACTTTCCCATTTTGGACCTCTGTAATTTTATTCCGCAAATTTGTTTCCGCATTTCTTCTAAATCGTCGATTTTCTTGCGGGTTCACTCATGACTGTGGATATATGATCAAATGCAGATTATGGATCTTCACTTTTCTTTGTGCAAAAATCATTCACCACCATCGATCTTCTCAAAATACACCTCCACAATTTCTCTCGGCTGATCTCGATCGTCCAACTTTTCACTCCACTCTAGTGTTCGGGAATGTTATTTTCCATGCATATTTATTTTTTGGATTTTATTATAGACCATTGATCTTTATCTCTCGAATGATCTAGGACATTCAAAATTTCTTTGGTGCTTTAGACTGTTATCTTCCACTTCCTCTATCTTTCACTAAGTTCACCCTCTCATCATGTTTTACTAGTTGTTCCTTTGTCATTGTTTAACTCCTAATACACGTAATGTATTCTTTGTCTTTTACCAATTTCATCTTGCTACTATGTCTTGGTTATGTCTTTGTCATTCCTGAACTCTGGATTCTTTGTCTTTTACGAATTTCATCTTGCTACTATGTCTTGGTTATGTCTTTGTCATTCCTGAACTCCTTTGACATCAATGAAAACTATATTCTCAACAAATATGTGATGACATGTTCTAGGGTTTCTTTTGGGTTCATCTTGTTGTATTGAAAAATGTATGAAGTTTGTACAGGCTCTAGTGATTTTCTCTTGGCATATTTTATGATGATCTTGGCATATATCTTGGTGATTTTTTTGGGATATATTTGACATGTATATTGGTGATTTGTTGTCACATATCTCGATGATTCATTGTTATAGATCATGGTGATTATATGGGCATATTATATGATAATCTTGGCATATATCTTGATGATTATTTGAGCATATTGTATGATGATCTTGACATAGATATTGAGGATTATTTGGGCATATTATATGATGGTCTTGGCATAGATCATAGTGGTTATCTTGGCATAGTAAATGGTTATGTTTTGGCATATGGATTATCTCTTGTAATGTTCAATGTTTTGAAAATGTCTATGATGTAAAAGTTGAGGATGCAAATGAAATCGATGGATGATAATTTATGGGTTAGATTTGAGGCATGCATAGGTTGATATAGTGTGACAAATATTGAGACATTGTGACAATGATTATGGCATTGTGACATTGACAATTCCACTATGAAAAAGATAATGATTGTGGCATTGATATGGAGATACATTGATTGTGACGGGGAAAACAATACAAGTAAAAAGATATATATACAAGTTGTAGAGATAGTGATTGGGGCATTGTGACAAAGATAGTGATTGTGATAGGTTGACAAAGGAGGTGATATAGGTACAGGATGAGCAAGGAAGTGATACATGTACAATTTTATAGTGATAGTGATGGAGACAATGACAATGATATATTTATTCTCTTATTTGTATCAAAGTGGAAGGTAGGGGCAAGGTTATGGAGTTGAATCCTTGTTTCCAGTTAGAGTTGGAGAACTAAGGTGGCATGGTGTTGTTAGGGAAGGTTGAAGTCTATGACCTTAGGGGGTTGGAACCTCCTTTTAGTTGGAGTTGATCAACTAGGGGGTTGGATCCTCATCCCAGTTGGTGCTTGTAAATTAGGGATTTAGAGATTCCTTCAAGTTGGATCCTATAAATAAGGGGGTTGGAGCCTCCTTCTAGTCGATACTAGTAAATTAGGGAGTTGGAGCTTCCTTTAGGGTGGTTCCTATAAATTTGGGGATTGGTGAATCCTTTTAGTTGGTGTTGTATGATATTAGATGTTGGTGCTTCCTATGAATTAAATATTTACATGATATAAGAAAAAAAGTTGTGGTTTCTCCCATTTGGGTTTCTATGTTAAATCTCTTGTGCATTGTATATGATTTATGACAATGAATGGAATTTTTAATGTTTATGTTTACATTATATAATTAATGTTTTAAATGGTAAAAAGTGCTCAATACTAATTGACCCACCCACCCCCCCTCCTCTTAGTATTTCCAATTGTAACAATCATAATTTGACATGTCATCATACTTGTTGGATGTGGTATGTGCTGCAAATGACTGAGCTTAGCATGGGATGGAGGGGCATTCCTTCAGAACCTTATGTGAAAATATATTTCTAAGTGTTGTGGGAACATAAATATGTGAGTCATTGCAAGTAGATATTCTAGGAGTTTATTATACCTTCATACGCTATATACACAAGAAAGTGTCCAAGTGTATGTCAGATGAATCCATTGAAGAAGTACACAAATAGTAAATTGGTTTCTAATAGAAGAATGTACTTATATATGTATATATGGCAACACAAAAGCACCATACATATTTCCTAATTATGTAACTAATAATATGGTGTTGAAGGAAACCGACATACAAACATTTATCAATGGGATTGGAGTTGTATTTGCTAAAGATAAAAAATCTTTGTGGCCATGTTTACTTATAGTCATGGGAGCATACAATATGGCCCAAAGTAAAGCTGTATAATAAACGGTGAAATATTTGAGTGTCTTTTATTTTAGTGAAGAGAGATACAAACAAAATGACAACAAGAAGAAGATATTAAATCATTGCTTGTTTGTAGGATATAAGTGGACTTACACTGATGAATTATTCATATAGGAGGAGGTATTTTGAAGATCCAAAACCATCGAAGAATTAGCAAGAAGAAAAAAAGGGAAAAGGCACTATCATGAGAAAGTTTGTTGCTCAAGAAGTGAGAAAATATAAGCAAGTAGAGGAAGAGGCTAAAAGGGAACATGCTCAATAAAAAGAATAAGATCATAAAAGAAAAGCATATGAACAAATAAAAGTTGAGGCTTAGTGGAAAGAATAAGAAGAAAGAGAATGAGAAAAATCTTAGAGGAAAAAAGAACAAGCATAAAAGCCTACCAAGAAGAGGACTGAAAAATGAAAGAAGAAGACAAAATATGACAATAAAATGAATGACAAGAATAAATAATAATAGAAGAAACAACAAGAATAAATTGAAACCCAAACCAATGATATGTGAGACATGGACATAGAAACAACTAGTGCAAGCATTGCAACTACTCTCACTCAAGAACACTTTGTTAAGACTAGGATTAGGCTTATACACTCCCTCAAAATAGTAATGCGTAGCTCAACTTTGTTCTTTGTTCTTTAATAGGAGGAAAAGGAATTTTTTTAAGAGAACCCACAAAAAGATGAAATTGGCATGCCAACTAGAAATGGAGGTCACAATTGAAATACTAGTGATTATAGACATTGGCCAAGCACGTATCTTTGTAGCCTCAACTAATGTTGCAAGAACGATGGCCATTTATTTTAATGTGCAAAATCTTAGTATTGATCTAGCCAAAGAATAAAATAAAATAAGCCTCTTAGAAGATGAGATGCTAGAAGCATGAAGAGGTTTAATAACTATATGCCATGAATATGTTACATTACTCACAGAAAAGGAAGGATTAACATCCAAGGTAGAGAGCTTAATAGGTGAGAAGAAAAATGTAGAAGAATTTAAAGCATGCACTACCTCCCTACAACATAATATATTTCACATGTAGGGGCAAGTAGCATAGAAAATAAAAGAATTGTAGGACATCACAACAAGATTGGGAGCTATAGTTGAAAAATCCAAAAAGAACAAAAATAAGATTGATAATATCAGGTTAAATTTGGATTGTGTAGTATCATGAAAAAAATAGGTGTCAAAGACACCTTTGAATCTTCCCAGAATGACACCTCAAGAAATACAGCTAGACTATATATAACGGTCACTGACAATTGCAAGAAAATATGTGTGTCTTTACAAAAGGAAGTTGTTGCATCTTAGAGTAAGTGTGATGACTTACACTACGGGGGTATGAAAGTTATGGAAATATTCCATCTCCCATCCTTAAGAACACTAAAAAATACCATGCCAACGAAACAAATAGCAACTGGTTTGGAAGGAATAAAGAAAAACAAACTTACAATCATTAGGAATGTCATGCAAGTCACCTCCAAAGCATTAATAGATCATGTTTCACCTCCTATTTATGAATTGCATGTGATGAATTTGTGCAATACATATTTTACCAAGGGAATTCCTGTGCTAAGTGAAGAAATAGTTTGTCATGATGTCTCCTTGCAACTCCTTAAAACCCAGTAGATTAATGTCATCATGTATGAATTAGAATTATGGGATTCCTTCATGAATTCGAGAGAAATTCCTTTTCCTTAAAGTGATGTAATATGTAAATCTGAATTCTCTATAGGTATTTATTATTTTGGAGGAAATTGTATAAGACAAATTACCAAAGGATATCAAAGGTTGTAACTAATTAAGAAGAAACCAAAGAGTCTCTAGAAAATTACTTTTTTGTATGCTATAAAGTAAAAATTGGGAGAAATAGTAGGGTCTTTCTTGTTGCCCATTTTTGTAATGAAATATTTTTTACTTTATGAGAAGGAGAGGCCAATGGACAAGATATTTTGCATAGGAATACTATGTCATGTTGGTGAATTCTATTGGACTATTCCATGCTCTGTCATATGGAGATATGGAGAAATATGCACTAGAATTATAAATGGACTATTCTAAAAAATATTTTTTCCTTACTTCGTACATTATTTATGTTTATAATTTGCTTTCTACAAGTAGTGAAATCATAATGGTATAAAAAATAATATTGTTATGATATTTATGATTCATTCTTTTCATTATTTACCTATTTATTTAAACAACTATCTGAATTTAGAATATGGATGCTCAATTTTTATATAGTTATTCACCCTCTTTAATATTTCTCCTATATAAGATAGGATGGTATAGTTAGAAACTTTCATTTAGATTAATTCATCATGCATTTCATCCCTTAATAATACAACCCTAAATGGTAGCAGATTCAAAATCTGGACGGGTTCACTACTCCAAATGGTTTAAGGTCTTATTGGGACTTTCTACCATAGATAACCCCTTGTTGTCGATGCAAGGAAATTTTAAGGAGTCAACATACCCTTATTCAAGTTTTGAGATGGATCAAGGTCTTAGGATGCATCCACCACTAAAAATGAAAGTTTTTATTGATGTGGTACATAAAGTATTTAAATAGAATAGAATTACGAGAATTAATAAACCCACAATTTTGCTTATGTTTCAAATTTTGATTTCTCCTTGCAAAGACATTTCACATTTTAAAAATCAATTAAGGGCTCTCATTGGGCACAATGATGGAAAATAATTTATTTATGTTCTTATTGATGTCCCATATTCTATGGAAATTGGACAAAAATAATAAATTCCACTCAAGATCTCCTTTTAAAATTTGAAAGCACAAAATCCTCCATTTGAGTATTTTACAAATATGTATTAGCTTTAGTATATTTACCAAAACAAGAAACGCTTTAAACAACTGCACTTTGGTGGAGCTTGGAAATCAATGATATTTTTTTAAACAATTGAGTTCTTTTTTCTTATTTAGTAATAACTTCAACGATAGGAAATGAGATCAAATTCCTTCAAATGCCCATCTAATACATCAACGAGATCTTTCAAAACATATATGGAACTTGATCTATCTTAGCTTGTGGATTGAGAAAATTATTACTAGAATTGAAGGTATGTGCAACCATGTTGTCATAAATACCTTTAAGATTCAATTATAGATATATTCCATACCAATAAGTGAAACACAATTTTATGACAAACCCACTTTCGATCTTAGAAAGGAATTTACAAAAATCTATCTTAGGCCCTCTGAAACACTCAATATAGGTTGGGGAACCTGTTAAAATTCCACTTCAATTTTCAAATTTTCAATTAATATGTTGATTATATTTGCATACACAACATAGAAGTTAGACCATAGAGGAGTATTTACCAGTTTACCAAATCACAAATTCGTGCCTCTCCCCATTAGTTTTCATAGTTAATAGGGTTGGAGGGTTTTACTACTGTTGGATATGCATGGAGATTGAGTAGATTGTGTGGAGGTTGAAGAGTCTCAGATTGAAATATATTATTATTGGATCACATGCAAAAAATTCAGATGACTATATCGAAGCGCACATTTAACATATTAATACTCAATTAAAGGGATACCAAGTCTCAAATTGTTGATGAAGAAGTTGATTGCATAAGAGAGTTCACACCACTCACCA
>LPNX011001417.1:113302-152256 GCA_001517045.1 Pseudotsuga menziesii | reverse complement strand
TATATATGCTTTAGATCACATGGACATTGTGATTGGAGGAAACTTCATTCTTCCTTCAACTATTTTACAACTGTTTCTCACACAAATCTATGAGATGAACATATTATCAAACTCAAATAGATGGATCATAGTCAATATTCATATCTCTTTTATTCTTCATAGAAAACATAGAAACAATATTTAATTTCAGTTCGATTGATATTAAGTACACAATTTAAACAAACTCCACCAATATTTTATCTTCATAGCTCGAGTATTCAAACAAAGTCCACTATGTTGTCACAAAATTTAACTTGGATTTAATGATGTTTGGTTGCTGGGTAGATCTAGATCAAAATTGTGACCTTGGAATATTAATTTTCGATACTTTTATACTCATATTTCCAAATTATCATCATTATTTTAATGATTTCATGGACTCTTCCTCAATTTTTTGGGATATTATAAACCCACTACATACATAGGATAACAATATTTAATCATTTTTTATTAAATTCCTACATACTAGCCTAGATTTTTGGCATCCACTTGCACCAATTGGTTAACACTTGCCATATATACCCCAGGAGTTCCTTTATCCTGATTCTAGTTAGATATTTACCACTTTATTGAATGCCAAAATTAGCATCCTGTAGATTATGTCTTTATCTTGCTTTATTCCTTCTTTTCAGTGGATAAGGTAAAGCTAGTCAACTAGGAAACTGCTATCTTTTGTTTCCATCCCATCCTCCATGATTTTCTCTCCATATTCCAGGATTAGCATGTTTTTCCATCACTCATGATAACTCACTCATGATTTATATAATTCGTGAGATCCTTGATAGAGTTGGAAAGTGCTTTAGCCACCTATGGGGGTTTATCATATTTAGTAAGCCTGATTTATAAGCTAGCATGAGTTGTCTTTTAGCAACTCTATTTTCCTTTATAAGGATGTATTACTATTGTAATAATTAATCAATTCATTGATTCAATAATCAATTATTCATTCTTCACTTCTTCATGTGATCTAGTCTCATTATTCTTCTCTCTATTTTTCTTGTGCATGCTTGTGAGAATTATCTTGTAGCTAGATCATGTCCTGTGCTTACACATTTTATTAAGACTCATTTTTCTTATGGTATCAGAGATGTTATTTATACATGGTATCTGAGCGCAAGGTTTCTTAATTTATACAGAGTTGAGGATCTATAAGTTCTCTACATCAGAGCACGTCCAGTCTCCTATCTCTCTCTGAAGAAGAGCTTGAATTAAGCTTACAATATTTTATCCTAGATTTTATTTGTGAAGGTTACAGAGAGTATATTATTGAGCGAATCAACTTCTTATCATGGATTCATCTTCAGATATGATACTGAATCCCTTCAACTATCATGAATGAAAAGCCAAAATTGGAATTCTATTGCGTAGTAAGGGACTATACAGAGTTATTTTAGCTTTGGAGAATGAGCCTAATGCTATTGTTGATAAATCTAAGTGGCATAATAGGTTGGATGAAGCATATGGATTGTTTTTCCTATCTATTTCTACTGATCTACTATTCCATATATATATGGTTTCACCAATCCAAACCAAGTATGGACCAAACTTGAGTTTCTATTTGGAGTACAAGACGAGATCAGAGCGCACCAGTTTGAGAATGAGTTATTATCATTGAGTCCAAGAAATTTCGATTCTATTGAGGGTTTCTTCACCAAATTCAAGTCACTTATTTTATTTCTCAAGCAACGTGGGATTGAGAAGAATGAAAATCAATTTGATTCTTTCCATTCTATCAAAATTGGGTCCTGGATACTCAATTTTTGTGTCTACTTTTCATGCTACTAGGCTTGCTATTTTGAATTGGAACATGCCTTCTTTGAGTACATTCTTTGATTCACTGAAAAAAAAAAGCAAGATAAATTGATTCAGATGGGTTCTCTTAGATCCTTCAAGGAAAAGGATTATTCTCTTATAGTTCAAGTAAGTAAGAATTACATATCAAAAGAGAATAAAATTTTGAAAGAGAAGAAGCTAAAGGAAGATAATGAAGATGAAAGATCAAAGCCTACTGATGAAGGTTCAATGAAGAAAGTCAAGAAAAAAGGGAGAACATCCAAGTGTTCTTATTGCAGAAATATATTTCATGCTGAGAAGAAATTATTCAAGAAGAATCTGTACATTACGTATCAATTACTTAAGAATCATAGCATTGAAGTTCCAAATGAGCTAGAGAAGCCTGATGAATCCTCAGAACATTGTCACAGTGCACAATTCTAAGGTGATATAAACTATGCCTTCAGTTCCAGAGTTAAATAATTTCCTTACATATCTGATATAGATTCATTTTCTGATATATCAGAATCATAAATCTCATATTATTTCTTGAATAATCCACCTATTAGTCTCCTAGATTCATCTCCCAATACTTGTGATTTTTCACTAGATCTTGACTTGTCTTTAAGTAGATATTCCTCACTTCATTCAGATAATTATAATTATGATCTAGAAACATTTTTAAAGGATGATATGCATGTTATGACATAATCCATACCATCTACCATACCTCTAAATATTCCTAAGACTATACAAACCCCAAGTTCACTAGTTGATTCATCATTGCTTTCCTATGCAATGTTACTTATATCAAATGGTTTCAAGTCTTGTTTATCTTTCATTGGTTGGTTATCAATGACATTAGTAATCATTGGAATTATCTTACACATTTTTTCAATTTTTCTAAACATGTATGTTTCAAATATCAAGTCCATCCATCATTCATATTTTTACACTCATCAATTTTTCCCAGTTGCTCAACCTTTTCCTACTCTAGCCCTATATCCTCATGGAGACACTATACCTTTGGTATTTGATGCTCAATATGATAATATTTCTTATATATCATAGTATTTTCATCCTCATTTCATATTTGGGAAGGTGCTACAATAGTTTGGAAGAAACATATGTATCCACATCACCATTTTGCATCTATACAAGGAACTGATTGTGTTGATTTTTGTACTCTTTGGGAAGGAGTATGCATAGAACTATTTTCCTTTTCAGATTTTGTTTGCATATAAGAGTTGTTGAGGCCTAGAAATTCGCAGGTGACAACAGAAAGGGATTCTCCCCAATCAACGTTCCCAACTAGCCCATTGATTGTTTGGTATAGGGAATCCGTCTGGTTTTGCGGTCCGACTACCGTAGGTCAAACACAAACAAAGGCTTTACCGGTTGCGGCCCGGTCCACCGGAATTTGTATTTTAACTTAAGAATGCTATGCAAGAATTTGAACTAAACATGCAGGGTGGTGAAGAATGCAGGGAGCAGTCACAAAATGTGATGCGCAGGTTCTTACCTCTCGTCTTAGGCTCACCAACATTTGAATCACACATGCATCTATGCAATGACCTAACTATATATCTATCCATATATCTCTATCTACCTATCCCCGGGGAGCCATCTTATATTTAATATATATGAGTAATGAGGATGTGCACACATGATAAAAGAAATTACAGATAGTTGACATTTACTTTTACAAGTATGAACAATGAAAGATATTTCCACAACCAGATAACTAATTGTTTCATGATAAGCATGCATTACTCATGGTGGTTATTTCATAAAATAAATCAGAAATCATTTAAACAAGACATAGGTCATAAAGTTAGAACGATCTCACGATTCATGGACACAATGCTGAAAAACAAAGTAGTTCATCTTTCAACTAGCCATGGCAAAACATTTGAAATTCCACTGATCTTCTTTCAACAGGAAAATTGTAATTTCTATTGCAAAATGAAGTAGTTCTTCTTACAATATGTCATCACCAGTCTTACTGGGGAAAAAAGCCCCTTATTGCTTCTACACTTCCTACTTTTATACAAAAGGTCAAAATGGTTGGGCTGCCCAAAGTGACCTTTGGGCTTCCCAACCTTTTGCTCTCCCAACGCTTCATTTCTCAAAAACTTTTACAAAAATATTAAAATATTACAAAGTTTGACCATTCCTTTATGAGGAGGGTGCCTCCTGGCTATCTAAGAACTTCTTCCACGCTGCTGCTTCAGTAGCAATGCCTTCGAAAGCGCATGGCTCTAGGAACTGAATGTTGATTTCAAACTTTTCAACTTGGTTCTTGATGGCCTTGATCCTTGCTGAGCTCAATCGAAGCTGATCTTCTAGAAACTGCATGCTAATGGCTGCGTGACCTACCTCGTTCTTCAGTACTAGGTCATCAATGGCTCTAATCTGCTGAGTTCTGGCCTCTGCATCTTGATATCTTTTCTGTAATACTTCCATAAAGGCCTCATGGTCCGGGAACTCTTCAGCCTCTGTTTGACATCGGTTGTACGTATTCAGGAGCCTTCTGAAATACTCTGAGCATGCTCCCTGCGTCTTTTTTACCACCTTCTTGAAGTCTTCTGCAGTACTGATGGCGAACTCTATCAGGTTGTGATCTCTCTTGAGGGCGTGATGATCCTTTTCTAGTAGCCCTTCTGGAACCTCGGCATCATCTTCTGGCCTTGCCATTCTGGCACTCAAGACCTCAAGCACCTCCTGAGATCGATCAGCGAAGTATGAGGAAGTTTCCATGATCTCTTCTAGCCTGCTGTCAATCTGAAGGACTTTGCACCTCTCTTCTTCCAGAGCTGTTTGCAGCTGTAGCATTTGAGATTTTTGAGCCAGGATATATTCTTTAAATGGCTACAAATTGACTTGCTGTTCCTTGGTTGCCTCCAGATCAGTAGTCAGAGAAGCTAGCTGCCCTTTCAGCTCTTGAACCTATGAATCACTCTTTAGACTTTGGGCTTCTTGTTATGCGTTTTCTAGGGACTCCTGTGTTGTTCCCTTTGCTTGCATCTCCACTTGAAGGGTATAGACTTCACCTTTTGAGGATTCCATTTCCCTTTGCATGTGATCATATTTCCTCTTGAGTCTATTACCTTCATCTCTTTCTTTTCTCAGTGTATCTTTTAGCTGAGCAGAGGTCTTCTTAACTGACTCTAGTTCAATCATCACCTTGTTTATGTTGTCCTCGGATGCATCAATCAGGGCAGACCCTGCTCTTATCGTGAACCTAGGATCCTTGTCCATCCCTAGCATGACAACGGTATCTGTGACCATCTTCCCTGATAGATCTTTCGCTTCCACCTTCTTTTTCGTCCTCCTCATTATTCTTTTGGTGGCCCTGTCATAATAGACAGTATTGAACTCGGGGACTTCTTCACCCTTTTTCTGAGTGAAAGGTATTAGCTTGAGCGTAGGGGTCAGAAGAGTGCTAGTAGCAGGTATTTGCAAGGTCTGCACCTCTGGGTTTGCCTCCTCCTGGGTCTGTCCTGTTGATGTTTCAGCAATTGATTGTTGTGGCAGCTCTACTTTTTCAGCCTCCTGCTTTTGGAGCTCTTCATCTAGCTTTCTTTTTGCTTCCTCCGCTGCCTGTCTAGCTACCTCTTCTGTTTCTTTGGCTGCCTCTTCTGTCTTTTCAGCTGCTTCTTGGGCAGCTAGTCTTTTTTCTTCTTCTCCTTTCTGCAGCCATTCTGCAGCTTCCTGTTCCAGCTTCTGGGCCTCTTCCTATCTCCTCTTGGCCTCTTCTTCAGCTCTGGCTTGCTCAGCTTTGGCTTGCTCAGCCCCTTTTCCTCCCTTGGTGGGGTTCTTAGGCTTAAACCTCCTTCTCAGAGCCGTCAAGTTAGGGGCACTTCGGAAGATAGATTCTTCCTTGTCAAAGTGGTGAGTGTACTCAAAATGTACTTTATGTTCTCTACAGTGTGTTGCATCTGCAACAATTTCCCAAAATTATGAAAATTTTGGGACCCCCCTTTACTTTGAATTAGTCAGTTCTTTTCCTGATTTCAGCCTATTGGTTTTCGGCCTCTGGATTTTAAAGCGTCTTTCGGCATTTTGGGTTACTGTCAATCAATTGGTGCTTGCTCATTTCAGTGTTTTAATGAATCTCATCCTTAGTGGAATGCATCATCGTCTTGCATGTCTCTCGAAGCCTTGTTCAATCGGGAGTTAAATCTTTGTCCTCTTCACCGTTGCGGGCAGATATTTGATCCTGCCTTTCGCCGTTGTGGAGCGTTTCCAGGTGTGGACTCTCCTTTCCTATCCGCCATTGTGCATAGGTTTTCATTCTATGATGTTTCGGGCGGGTTTGGATCCTTCGTCAGAGGGATTTGAAGTCTCTTTCGTCCGATGCTACGGACGGACCTCCTTTTCAGGCATCCGCCGTTGCGGATCGCTTCCGACTTTGACTTTCATCGGCGCTCCGATGTGTGTTTTGTTTTTTGCCGGCTCTGTAGCGGAGCGCTTGGCCATCATTTGCTCCTCCGTTGCGGGCAGCATCGTGCTCCGAGCATCCGCTGTTGCGGAGGGGTTCGGATTCTTGGTCATCCGATCAAGGTATCCGCCGATGCCCGACTTTCATTTTGTTCACGGGTTTTATTCAGCCGTGTGGGTGATTTAGTACCAGGGATTGTCCGCCGTTGCAGAATGATTGAAATTCTAGTCACCCGACGCCGCTTTCTTTTCGCGCCCAATTTAAATGCTCGCACGTGTGGCATTTTTTATATATACGGTGCGACAGTCGGGAGTTTGTATTGTTTTTCATCGAGCACTGTCGCGGTGAGTTGAGCTGTCATGCTTCGAGAGGAGAGAAGGTCTAGCTGTCACTATACCAGCTTCCAGGTGGCGAGGGAAGAATTCCAACCATCGTCAGCTTGATCATTTCGTTGGTTTTCCAGGTAGGTGCCTCTCATTTGTTCCCATTGCATTGAACGATTTTGATTTTCTTTCGTGTTTTGGGGTCCCAGCGTTTTTTCCCTCGTCCAGCTAGGATATAAGCATGTTCAAGTTGGTTATTATCTTAACCTAGGGGGTGAGGGGGGGCGTTTTTAACCTTTTAAGCCGATTTCTTTCCGCCTATTAGTCGTTGCTTGCGCGCAAGGGTTGAAAGGTTTTGGGCAAAGACGGCCGTTACGCTGTCTGCGCCAGGCCTTGCTGTGGGGCCATGATAGACAGGGAGTGGTCGGGGTTGGAGTCTTGCTTTGGGGAGTCTGGTGGGCGATTATTTCCCTAAGTGCTTGCCAGGGGTTTTGAACCCAGGTTGTTTTTCCCGCGTGGTTAGGCGCAGTTCCGGCGAAGAATTCATTGGTTTGCCGGGGGGGGGCACTGGGTTGTTAAAAGAGATTTTACAGTCGACAGGGTCGCTCCTTCGCTACTCCAGTCGCAGCTCGTGTCGATTGCGAAACCCCTAGCCGCCCTTTCGGTTCCCGTTGCCTGGAAAACCTAGCCTTTTAAGGGGAGGTTTCGCCGTTTGTAATGCGTGGGTTGAGAGCAGCTCGGGTGGTTTTCCATGGGAATATCCAGGACAAAAAGTAAATGTTTCCTGAACGATGTATCGTCAAGTTAATGGAGCTTTTCCGCTGTAGGCCGCATGAGTCGTCATTAGTCTCGCGTGTGCTGAGCTCTATGGTTAAAATGTTGACTGTCACGAACTTTCACTCCATTTGTTAATGAAACAGATTAATGGCAGAATGTTGCACATTGCATATAATTTGTTAGTTTGTTTGTATCGTTACCGTGCGGAAAATGACATGTTGCAGTTTCATGTAGATTTCATGCTAACGCTAATATGACTGATAAAATTGCTGCATGTAGAATAGATCATAAGATGGTTCATTCATAAGGCATTGTAAGGTTGAATAATATATGTATTAGTTGCATGGGATAACAGCAGGTTACACAATAATGCATGCTAGTGCGATTACTCAATAGGAGGAACTTATATTTGATTTTATTGAATGATCACAATTATGATACACTTGAGGAAGGATAAATTGATGCACATTGTATGGAAAGTCGAATTACTTAATGTCAAAATGATTACATATGGCAGGACAAACTCACAATGTCCAGAAGACAGAAGAAGAAAGCCCCAGTAGTGGAAGAAGTATCAGTACCTGAAGTAGAAACAAAAACCGAGTACATCTACGAGGATACCCAATGTGTCATGGGAGTTGAACCTGAATATAAATGGGGAGAAATATACAGGTTGATTTCCCGCAGGGAAGTCCCAGACATGGGTCTTGAGGAAGCACCCATTTACGCAAACATAGAAAAATCTGCCATTATGAAGGTCGCCACCAGGCCAGAGCTGTTTCCATGCTCTGAAGTGATGAAATGGATCCTGCCACACACCAACCATGACACAATGCTTATGTGTAATGTTGAAGGTTAGGGCTATGCTACATTTAGCCCTGGATACGTGGCCTTAGCCTACCACCTGCCTGAACCTCAAGTCTTCTTGTCCAATGAGTGGTTGGACAACCTCAGAATGGATTTAGTAGAAACCATGAGGAGGATGCTATTACCAGGGAAGCTCTATAGACATAGAGCAACTGAAGATTATGACACAGCCAGCCTTAGAGCCCCTTATAGATTCATAGCTCTAATGCTAAACAGGATTTTCGGGAGGGCTAATGGCAGGTTATTCAAATTCAAGTGGATACCTCTAATTTTCTATGTGGCAACAGAAGGAACGGTCTTCAATTGGGCCAGCCTAGTATCGAGTAGTCTCTCATCTTGTGTAGCTGCAGCAAAAGGAGGAGAAGCCCAGAAAATATCTAAGTTTTATATGAGCTCGATTCTGATAGATTGCGTACTATGTAACCAGCCTTTCCTAGGCCTCCAGTGTGTATGGGATAGGGACAGAATGCCTATTTACTCAGCTTACAAACCATTATGGGCTCATCTGTATCACGGTCACTACCAAGAAGTATGTGAGCAATTTATTATGCCATTATACAAGCTCATCTTCCGGGGGGGATGTAATTGTATGTCTGAAGATGCCATGCAGGTGATTGAAGAGTATGGAGATTATTTCCTGACCGAAAATGGCATGTATATTAGAATGTATGGGGGATCAAAGACACCCCATCTACTGCCAAAGTATGTCACGGATTATATAGTCCACAAAGAGGCAGTAAGACAAGTGTTTATTGACGGTGTTGGTCATTTCTTGTTTCAGAAAAAGAAGGCTGCCTATCCACCTCTGCCATTTAAGCTAGGCAGCTGCAGTTTCGCCAATGTGAAGCAGGCTGCAGAATTTGTAGAGGAACTTGGGAAGTTCCGCTTTGGCAAGATGACTTTCAGATGAAATGACACTCATAGCAAAGTAGCGGAACACTGCAGGAAACATAAAGTATAGTTCAAATACAGCCATCATTACGATAAAGACGAATCAGTCTATAGGAATGCTCCTAACATGGCAGCACTTAGAAAAATATTTAAGCCAAAGAACCCCACCAAGGGTGGAAAAGGCTCTGAACAAGATAAAGCCGAGCAAGCTAAGGCTGAAGAAGTAGCCAAAAGGATAAGAGAGGAGGCTCAGAGGCTAGAAGATGAGGCTGCAGAATGGATGCGAAAGGGAGAAGAAGAAAAGAGGAAAGCTGCCTAGGAAGCAGCTGAACGAGCCAATGAAGCAGCCAGAGAAACAGAAGAAGCTGCTAGGCAAGCAGCCGAAGAAGCCCAGAGAAAGCTAGATGAAGAATTGTGAGAGCAGGAAGCTGAATAGATGGAGTTGACGCAACAGCAAGCTCTCGAAACATCATCAGGGCTGAGGTAGGGAGAGGAAACCCCCGAGGTGCAGGTCCCTCAAGTGCCTACTACCATCGAAGCTGCTACCCCTATGATTCAGCTGGTACCCTTTGTGCAGGAAAAAGGGGAAGAAGTCCCTGATTTCAGCACCATATATTATGATAGGGCTACTAAAAGGATAATGAGGAGAACAGAAAGAAAGGTAGGGGCAGAAGAAATGGCCAGCAAAATGATAACAGACAAGGTCATGATGGTAGGAACAGATGTAGATCCAAGGTTTACTATAAGGGCCGGGACTGCAACAATACATGCTTCAGAGGATAACATAGACAGAATGATGATTGAAATAGAGGCATCCAAGAATACCTCCTCTCAGCTTAAGGACACCCTGAGAAAAGAAAGGAAAGAAGGCAATAGACTTAAGCAAAAATATGAACATGTGCTGAGAGAAATGGAGGCCACAAAGAGTGAAATCTGCGCCGTCCAGGTAGAAGCACAGGCCAAGGAAACAGCACATAAGGCTCTGGAAAGTGCACAACAGGAAATCCAAGATTTAAAGAATGAAAAGGAGCAGTTGAAGGCAAAGATAGAAGACCTAGAAGCGCAGCAGTCTATTATCTATGAGTCCAATGCCGCATACGTTAAAGGACTGAAAGAGCAGCTGGAAGTAGCAAAAGAATAGCAGGTTGATCTACAGCCAGTTAAAGAACACATCCTGGCCCAGAAAGCTAAAGTGCTACACCTGCAAACTGCTCTAAAAGAAGAAAGATGCCAGGTACTCCAGATTGATAGCTGACTTGAAGAAATCTTGGAAACAGCTTCTTATTTTGTCGACAGGTCCCAAGACATCCTTGAAGTACTAACTACAAGGATAGCAAGGGTATAGAATGAAGAGGAAGTCCCAGCTGAGCTACCATCCAAGGATAAGCAAGCCCTTAAACGGGACCATGATCTGATAGAATTCGCTATCAATACTGCAGAAGATTTCCAGAAAACAGTCAAGAAGACCAAAGGAGTCTGCACAGAATTCTTCAGGAGAGCTCTGGTTACCTACAACAGATGTCAGACAGAAGCCGAGCAGAGGCTATATGAGTTCCCTGATCATGATGCATTTGTAGAAATGTTGCAGAAAAGACAGCACGATGAAGAAGCCAGAGTACAATGCATCAAAGCTATTGATGACCAAATCCTAAAAAATGAAATAGGCCATACAGCCGTCAGCATGCAGCTCTTAGAAGAACAGGTGCGATTGAACGCAGCCAGGGTAGAGGCCATTAGAAACCAGGCTGAAAAGTTCAAGCTGAACATTCAATTTTTAGAGCCGAGCCCGTTTGAAGGTCTCGCTGCTGAAACAGCAGCGTGGAAGAAATTTTTGGGAAACCAAGCAGAACCCTCCTCAAAAGAGGACCAGTCAACCTTGTTGTAATTTAATACGTTTGTAAAAGGTTTTTTTTTGAAAAATATGAAACGTTGGGAAGACAAAAGGGTTGGGAAGCCCAAAGGTCACTTTGGGCAGCCCAACCAATTTTTGCTTTTGTATAAAAATAGGAAACGTAGAGAAGAAAAGGGGCTTTTTCCCAGTAAGACTGGAGGACATATTGTAAGAAGAACTACTTCCTTTTGCAATAAAAGATTTTAGTTTTCCTGTTGGAGAAAGAGCTGTGAAGTTTCCAAATGTTGTACCATGGATGGCAGAAAGATGAACTACTTTATTTTTCAGTTTGTGTCCATGAATCGTGAGATCGTTCTAACTTTATGACCTATGTCTTGTTGAATGATTTCTGATTTAATTTGTGGAAAATTCACCTGGAGTAATGTATGTGGCCCATATAACAATTGGCTATCTGGTTGTTAGAATATTTTCTCGTTCATGTGTTGTAAACGTAAATATCAGCTATCTGTAATTTTGTTTATCGTACATGGAAATAATACATTACTCAATAATAATTATTCTTTTGGCTCCCCGGGGATAGATAGTTAGTTTTTTAGATAGTTAGTTGTTTTACTTCATGATTGCATATGTGGTTTAGATGTTTGTGAACCTAAGACGAGAGGTAAGAACCTGCGCAGCACATTGTGTAGTTCCACGCATCTTTATCACCCTGCATGTTTAAGATAGGCATGTGCATTGCATATATTAAGTAAAAAGTGCAAATTCCGGTGGACCAGGCCGCAACCAGTAAACCCTTGTGTTACTTTGACCTACGGTAGCCGGACCGTAAACCGGACGGATTCCCTACACCAAACAGTCAACGGGCTAGTTAAATACATTGATTGGGGAGAATCCTTTACTGTTGTCGCCCGCGAATTTTCGGGCCTCAACACAGTGCTCTGCCATTTTACCGTGAGTATCATTTCTTCGGAAAGTCATCTCACCAAAACGGAACTTCCCCAATTCTTCTATGAACTCCGCAGCTTGTTTTACCTTGGCAAATCTGTAGCTACCTAGTTTGAATGGCAGTGGAGGATATGTAGCCTTCTTTTGCTCAAAAAGGTAATTCCCTATCCCATCAATGAATACCTGCTTGACTGCCTCTTTATGAATAACATAATTTGTTGCGTATTTGGGAAGCAGTAAGGGGAATTTCGTGCCACCAAACATTCTGATGTACATGCCATTATCAGTCAGGAAATAGTCTGCATGCTCTTCTATTACCCGCATAGCCTCCTCTGACATACAGTCACACTCCTTCCAGAAGATGAGTGTGTAGAGTGGCATGATGAATTGCTCGTAGACCTCCTGGTAGTGGCTATGGTACTGCTGCGCCCACAGTGGTTTGTAAGCGGCATATATAGGCATTCTTTCCCTGTCCCAGACACACTTGAGACCAGGGAAAGGCTGGTTGCACAGTATACAATCTACCAATATCGAGCTCATGTAGAATTCAGAATTTTTCTTGGATTCTCCTCCCAAGGCAGCAGCCACGCAAGAAGAAAGACTGCTTGATACTAGGCTGGCCCAATTGAAGACTGTTCCTTGGGTTTCTACGTGGAACATAATGGGTATCCATTCAAATTTGAAGAGCCTGCCATGGGCTCTCCCGAAGATCCTATTCAGCATCAGGGCTATAAATCTGTATGGAGACCTCAAGTTTGCTGTGTCATATTCACCGGATGTTCTGTACCGATAAAGCTTTCCCTGTAAGAGAATTCTCTTCAGAGTTTCTATTAGGTCCATTTTGATGTTAGCCAGCCAGTCATCAGATATAAAGATTTGAGGTTCTGGTAGATGATAGGCCAACGCCACATACCCTGGGCTAAATGCAGCATAGCCCTGGCCTTCCACATTTTCTATGAGCATTGTGGTTGTATTTGTATGGGGTAGAATCCATCTAATCACCTCAGAACAAGGGAACAAATCTGGTCTTGTAGCCACCTTCATGACGGGGGATTTTTCTATGTTTGCATATATGGGTTCTTCTTCAAGACCCATGTCAGGAACTTCCTTGCGGGAAATCAGCCTGTATATGTCACCCCATTTATACTCAGGATCCACACCAAAAATACATTGGGTTTCTTCATATGTGTATTCATTCTTTGTGATGACCTCTACATCTGGTTGTTCTTCGACCATAGGGGCCTTCTTCTTCTGCCTTTTGGACATTGTAAATTGCTCCTGCCATGTATAACATTGTGACATTAAGCAATTCGAATTGCAAACATTATGTGGTAGTTTATTCCTTCTCAAGTGTATCATGATAGTAACAAGTCAATGGAATTAAGACATAAGCCCTTTGGGCTGAATAATCAAACTAGTATGCAATGCTGTGCAATGTACTATTATCTTGTGTCTAGTATGATAATGTTTAGTGCAACAAATGCATGCATTTCACAGCTCTATAATGCCTTGAGACTAGGGTGCAATATTCCATGACTTGATTTATGTGAAGCATACACAGTTCTGAACAATCTACCACTGTTGCATAATACCAAGCTTATCAACCATAATTATGCCAGTATTAAATCTGCACTATTTAGCAACATGCCACTTTTCTCATGATAGCAATACATCTAAACAAACATGTTTATCATAAGCAAGGTGCAACATTCAGTTATTATTATATTGCATAGTGAGCATAGAGGAGGATTGAATGCATCAAGCCCATGCCAGTCCATATTTTGACCATAAAACCTAGGAGATGAAGAAACGGGTTATACATATGAAGATCATGCTAGCTTTCTAAACACTTTGACCACAACGCTGTTCGTGGGGGGGGGATTACATCAATTCGAAAATATGCTGTAGGCACTAGCGTCGATTTTCTGCACACGGCGCTCTCCCTAGCACCATTATCTATGCTATCCTTAAAACAAAAACAAACCACCACAACAGCACAGCCCTCTTGACCACCTAGGGTTTCAGAGAAACGAGATATGCTGGACTGCGCGGGACGCCGAGGGCGAGAGGTTGGAGTTCGCAACCGGGCAAACATACTGGGGAAACTGACCAGTGGGGAACCATCGACAAATCACAAGCAAAACCCCATCAAAACTTCTCTCTGGACCTCATCATTATAAGGGAAAACCAGGTGCAGGCGGCATAACGGCCGCCTGCACCGCACCTTCATCCACTGCGCGCATGGGGTGAAACAATATGGCCGAGGTTAAAAAGATAAATACATGGGTTTTAAATGAAAAGAAAACAAATGCCCCTTCCCTCCTAACCGCCATCAGTTAACCTAACTGGAAAATCTCACTATGAAGGTGCAAAACGTCGGGCGGTCAAAAGAAATCGACTATGGCAGACCAAAACAACGGTAGAACCTTACACGTATGTAAACGGTTTTCCTACACACCTAACCGCAGCATACAAATCTTGAAAGGAACAAAACATGGCGAGAATGGCCTACCTGGTAGCGACCTGTAGCTGACGGGGCGAGGACGGTTGAGCTTCCAAATGACACCTGGACGCAAGCATCGGCACGATAGTCCACGGGGTTTGAGGGATCGACAGCACGGAGAGGATCATGATAGCCCCGGCCCAAAATAACAATACAATACCCCAAATCCTATCCCCGTATATATAAAAAGAACCACACGTGTGACATGATGTATCGAGCGGGAAACGAATCTGGATCGGGCAGCAAGATCGTGAACTCCTCCGCAATGGCGGCAGGCTCTAGCGTTAACTCGTCCGTAACAGTGAGCAAGGTGCGATAAAGCAATGATCGGGCGTCGGACGAAACCTGGATTGGAAACCGAGAGCGTTCTTCCCTCCGCAACGGCGGACGGGCACAGCATCGACCAAGCTGGGTATACACGCATGGCGGGCCATAATCGGTCGATCGGCTGTCGGACGGTTCTCCAATCGGGAGGTGAAAGCTCAGACTCATCCGCAACGGCGGGATAGAAGATGGCGAAGGCTTCCGATTCTGATACACGCGTCGGATGTCGGGAGGATTTCACATCGGATGGTGAGATCTCACAAGCCTCTGCAACGGCGGGATGAAAGATCGAAATATTGTCCGATTTCTAATTAGACAAGCGCCCGCCGTAAAATAAAAGATCAGCAATCGGAAGGTTCGGCAATCGGAAGGTAAAAACTCCAAAACGGCCGCAACGGCGGAAAACTCAAGCAAAACAACTTCCGATTTCAACAAGCTTCAAGTACATTTAATAGCAGCAATCTGGCTAGTTTCTAAAGGCATTCCAAGGAAGCAATTAGGGTAACTCAGGCATTAAACATTCCGAGCAATCATTGCATCAAAGTAGGGAAGAAAAACAAGCTAATTCATCAAAGGAGGGTCCCAATTTTTTTTTAGAATTTTGGGAACTTGTTGCAGGTGCAACAATTGGCAACTACCTGGTGAACTCCAGATCTCTGAATTAAATTTTCCCCAGCTCAAGACTGTCTGACTAAAATCGAAATCTTCTACATGTCTGCATTCCTAAGCCAGCTCAAAATATGCATTAAGTTACTCAAATGAAGCCCATTCTTTCGAGAGAAGGTAACATCAGTAGTGTTTTAGGTCTGAATAACTCTTTTGAGGCCAAGTATGTGAGGTTTATTTTTCCTATCCTTAGGTAGTTTCCAGCCTAGACCCCACAGGATTGTAACAGATAGTAAGCAATGTAATCCTTTTGTTCCTCATTCCCATGCCACTTTGCACTTTGGTGCTATTTGAATTTTTATTCCTTTGATATGAGTCCTCCTGCAGGCCTTTCTTACTGAATTTTAATTCAGGATCCTCTATCCCATAGTGTCCTTTTGTGTGAACAAGATGCTTCATATTTTAATTCACGGACGGAGAGGATCATGTGGCCATTTTAGTATTTCATGCTTGTCAAGCTTTGTTTTGGTATGTCTTATTCCTTTCAGGAGTTTTCACTCTTGATAGCTTTTAGCTTTTCTGACATTATGGCATGGGATCATTTATATATGATATATTGTCTTACTCTGCTTCCTTTCCGTGGATCTTATGCTGTCACCCCCTTGGATATTAAGATGTGAGGTGGACGGAGCCTCGAAATAGTATTCCAGACCTTCTTTACTTCTGAGTTATTTACAGGGGTTAAGTGAGACTTCAATGAATGCATGCTAGTTAGGAATATGGTTACTAGAAGACCTTCTTATGCTTTAAAGCACAGTCTCTCACTCAAGATTTTAGTTAATAAAGAACCCTGATGCTTCCATTGCAACCAAAAGTTTGCCTCTTTATTCAAAACCAAAAGGAAAGAAAGCGAAGTACTAAAGGAAAACATCAGCAAAGCAAACAATCAAAGAAAGAAAAATATCAAAGCATTTAAAGCAAGAAAACCAGCACCTAGTAAAAACAAACAATTTATTTATGTACAAAAAGAAAAACAAAAGAAAACAAAAATTTCGCCCATTCCTGAATTTTTTTTAAAACTAGAGGATTAAGGAATGAGCTATATTTAGACATGAGTTGCCTAACCATGGTCCAATTGTGCTGTTATTGAAATGGAACCCATATCTAAAATCCTGCAGTCATCACTTTCAGCCTGAGGGAGTTGAAGGAGCTCAGGCTGAGTGTCCATCATAGGACTGGCCCTTCTTGAGGAATGATGTCTTAGCTTAAGTTCAGTCAGGTAGTTTCCCAAGATAGAATCAACAGACTCATTTCCTTCTCTGAACTTAGTGACAGTATGCTTCATGTATGGCTCTCTCAGAATCCTTATTGGATTTGGGGTACCTTTGAGAGGTAACAACAGGTGGGACCAATCTGAAGCAAAATAACCTTTCAATCTGGCAGCCCAATCTCGGTTGAGAATGAGCCCATATCCCCTTGGTATGTCAGCCACCATAATATCAATGAATTGGCATATCTTGTTGTTTGCAGCCAAACCAATGAGGACATTCTTCATTTCTCCTACCACCTTGACACCTGTGCGATCTAATTGCGTTACTTCACAAGGTGTGGACTCTAGCTGTCCGTCAATATTTTTACAAATCTCAAGGGTAATCACATTCACTGCTGCTCCAGATTCCATCAAGCAGTTATGCACATTATAATTCAATATTTCTAGAGTCAAGAGGAAAGGCGGGGTGTCAAGGTTTTCTTTCCAGCCTGGTTCCTGGTCTTCTTCTCCTAGCTGGTTATGGGTAGGTATGTCCTTGGTTAGCTGATGAGTTTCACCAGAGTTCTTCCCACTGACCCCTGTCTGTTATTCTACAGGTTTGATAGTTTTCGTGACTGGATTGGTCCTCTGGTTGAGGGTATTGTTATCACGCGTTTTGCCTTCGTCCAATTTCTTAATATTCTCCTTCCCATTTTCCATTTTAGACCTCACTTCATTGTCTTGGTATATGAATCCCATGTCCTTTGTGATTGTAGATGTGCATTCATATTTAGGAGTGTCATCTTCAATGTCAAATAGTGAAATACCACTCCATGAGAACATAGTATCATCCTCTGGTTTTCTTATGATTTGTTTCTCCTTTTCTTCCTCCCCACTGTTCTTAATCAATTTAGGGTCCAACAACTTGTTCATCACCAATGTCATTGAATGTAACCATTGAGGACATTTCTTCTCAGAATGAGGTTGCTGGTGAAAGGTACAGAAATTATCCCCTCCCACTTCTGTTATGTTTATTGATGCCGAATTAGGAGGAGGAACTTGCCATTGGTTGTTGTTTTCTCTTTTCAGATGGTGAGGCTTATAAAATTTCTGAATGTCTCTTTCCCTTTCCAGATCTATTATTCGGTTGGATAATTTCTGGAGCATTTTCATCATTCCCTGGTAATCATGTGATTGATCTTCTCTAGGTTTAGACAGTAGTGAGACTCTTTTGGGAATAGTCTTATCTTCCAGCGAATCAGGATAACCTCCTACACTCTCACTTTCGGCCTCTACCTTTTCAGCCTCTTCATAAGTCTCTACCAGTGTAGGCTTGACTTTCATCTTGGCAAACATGGCCAGTTTAGGCCCCAGGGCTGAGGTGTAATATTCAATTAAAACCTTGTCTGAAGGTCTATCCACTGCAGAAAATTTTTTTAGGTACATTGAAAATCTCTGAGTGAAACTATGTACCTTTTCACTCTTCTCTTTCCTTAGCCTACCAAGACCATTCATCAGTAAGGCATGTGTCTTCTGAGCTGTATATTTATTTCTGAAAACTCTTTCAAAGGTGTTCCAATCAGGAATGGAGTTTGCAGGCAAACTGAAATACCAAGATGCTGCTGCTCCTGTCAGAGTGTGCGGGAACAATCTACAAACCACATCTTCATACTCCCCAGCCCTTAGCCCTTCTAATGCTAGGTAAAATCTTTGGAGGTGATCATCGACAGCAATCCCTTCCTCAGGGTCAAACTTAGGCAAAAGCTTGTCAAAGGCTTGAGGTAGATTATGCAAAGGAGGTGTTAAGTTCAGAGGGGACCTAGCTTTCCATGCCGGTAGAGGGTTGGGGTGATTACCAGCCATGATCAAATGGTGAACAAATAAACCACTAGGAAAAAAATCCTTCAAGGATAGTACCGGGATCTACAAATTCTTGAGTTAGGTTGCAAGCTTCGAAACATCTGCTGGTAGGATAGTTTCAGGGAATTAAGTTCCACGGCCAGTCATTTACTGGCGCCCCTCCTTCTAGCGCCAGAACTGTTGAGGCCTGGAAATTCTCAAGCGACAACAGAAAGGGATTCTCCCCAATCAACGTTCCCAACTAGCCCATTGATTGTTTGGTATAGGGAATCCGTCTGGTTTTGCGGTCCGGCTACCATAGGTCAAACACAAACAAAGGCTTTACCAGTTGCGGCCCGGTCCACTGGAATTTGTATTTTAACTTAAGAATGCTATGCAAGAATTCGAACTAAACATGCAGGGTAGTGAAGAATGCAGGGAGCAGTCACAATGTGATGCGCAGGTTCTTACCTCTCGTCTTAGGCTCACCAACATTTGAATCACACATGCATCTATGCAATGACCTAACTATATATCTATCCATCTATCTCTATCTACCTATCCCCAGGGAGCCAACATATATTTAATATATATGAGTAATGCGGATGTGCACACATGATAAAATCAATTACAGATAGCTGACATTTACTTTTACAAGTATGAACAATGAAAGATATTTCCACAACCAGATAACTAATTGTTTCATGATAAGCATGCATTACTCATGGTGGTTATTTCATAAAATAAATCAGAAATCATTTAAACAAGACATAGGTCATAAAGTTAGAACGAGCTCACGATTCATGGACACAATGCTGAAAAACAAAGTAGTTCATCTTTCAACTAGCCATGGAAAAACATTTGAAATTCCATCGATCTTCTTTCAACAGGCAAACTGTAATTTCTATTGCAAAATGAAGTAGTTCTTCTTACAATATGTCATCACCAGTCTTATTGGGGAAAAAAGCCCCTTATTCCTTCTACGCTTCCTACTTTTATACAAAAGGTCAAAATGGTTGGGCTGCCCAAAGTGACCTTTGGGCTTCCCAACCTTTTGCTCTCCCAACACTTCATTTCTCAAAAACTTTTACAAAAATATTAAAATATTACAAAGTTTGACCATTCCTTTATGAGGAGGGTGCCGCCTGGCTATCTAAGAACTTCTTCCACTCTACTGCTTCAGTAGCAATGCCTTCGAAAGCGCATGGCTCTAGGAACTGAATGTTGATTTCAAACTTTTCAACTTGGTTCTTGATGGCCTCGATCCTTGCTGGGCTCAACTGAAGCTGATCTTCTAGAAACTGCATGCTAACGGCTGCGTGACCTACCTCGTTCTTCAGTACTAGGTCATCAATGGCTCCAATATGCTGAGTTTTGGCCTCTACATCTTGATATCTTTTCTGTAATACTTCCATAAAGGCCTCATGGTCCGGGAACTCTTCAAGCCTATGCTCAGCCTCTGTTTGACATCGGTTGTACGTATTTAGGAGCCTTCTGAAATACTCTGAGCATGCTCCCTGCATCTTTTTTACCGCCTTCTTGAAGTCTTCTGCAGTACTGATGGTGAAATCTATTAGGTTGTGATCTCTCTTGAGGGCTTGATGATCCTTTTCTGGTAGCCCTTCTGGAACCTCGGCATCATCTTCCGGCCTTGCCATTCTGGCACTCAAGACCTCAAGCACCTCCTGAGATCGATCAGCGAAGTATGAGGAAGTTTCCATGATCTCTTCCAGCCTGCTATCAATCTGAGTGAGTGTACTCAAAATGTACTTTATGTTCTCTACAGTGCTCTGCCATTTTACCGTGAGTATCATTTCTTCGGAAATTCATCTCACCAAAACGGAACTTCCCCAATTCTTCTATGAACTCCACAGCTTGTTTTACCTTGGCAAATCTGTAGCTACCTAGTTTGAATGGCAGCGGAGGATATGTAGCCTTCTTTTTCTCAAAAAGGTAATTCCCTATCCCATCAATGAATACCTGCCTGACTGCCTCTTTATGAATAACATAATCTGTTGCGTATTTGGGAAGCAGTAAGGGGCATTTTGTGCCACCAAACATTCTGATGTACATGCCATTCTCAGTCAGGAAATAGTCTGCATGCTCTTCTATTACCCGCATAGCCTCCTCTGACATACAGTCACAGTCCTTTCGGAAGATGAGTGTGTAGAGTGGCATGATGAATTGCTCGCAGACCTCCTGGTAGTGGCTATGGTACTGCTGTGCCCACAGTGGTTTGTAAGCAGCGTATACAAGCATTCTTTCCCTGTCCCAGACACACTTGAGACCAGGGAAAGGATGGTTGCATAGTATACAATCTACCAATATCGAGCTCATGTAGAATTCAGACTTTTTCTTGGATTCTCCTCCCAAGGCAGCAACCACGCAAGAAGAAAGACTGCTTGATACTAGGCTGGCCCAATTGAAGACTGTTCCTTGGGTTGCTATGTGGAACATAATGGGTATCCATTCAAATTTGAAGAGCCTTCCATGGGCTCTCCCGAAGATCCTATTCAGCATCAGGGCTATAAATCTGTACGGAGCCCTCAAGTTGGCTGTGTCATATTCACCGGATGTTCTGTACCGATAAATCTTTCCCTGCAAGAGCATTCTCTTCAGAGTTTCTATTAGGTCCATTTTGATGTTAGCCAGCCAATCATCGGATATAAAGATTTGAGGCTCTGGCAGATGATAGGCCAACGCCACATACCCTGGGCTAAATGCAGCATAGCCCTGGCCTTCCACATTTTCTATGAGCATTGTGGCTATATTTGTATGGGGTAGAATCCATCTAATCACCTCAGAACAAGGGAACAACTCTGGTCTTGTAGCCACCTTCATGATGGCGGATTTTTCTATGTTTGCATATATGGGTTCTTCTTCAAGACCCATGTCAGGAACTTCCTTGCGGGAAATAAGCCTGTATATGTCACCCATTTATACTCAGACTCCACACCAGAAATACATTGGGTGTCTTCATATGTGTATTCAATATTTGTGATGACCTCTACATCTGGTTGTTCTTCGACCATAGGGGCCTTCTTCTTCTGCCTTTTGGACATTGTAAATTCCTCCTGAGACTAGGGTGCAATATTCCATGACTTGATTTATGTGAAGCATACACAGTTCTGAACAATCTACCACTATTGCATAATACCAAGCTTATCAACCATAATTATGCCAGTATTAAATCTGCACTATTTAGCAACATGCCACTTTTCTCATGATAGCAATACATCTAAACAAACATATATATCATAAGCAAGGTGCAACATTCAGTTATTATTATATTGCATAGCGAACATAGAGAAGGATTGAATGCATCAAGCCCATGCCAGTCCATATTTTGACCATAAAACCCAGCAGATGAAGAAACGGGTTATACATATGAAGATCATGCTAGCTGTCTAAACACTTTGACCACAACGCTATTCGTGGGGGGGGGATTACATCAATTCAAAAATACGCTGTGGGCACTAGCATCGATTTTCTGCACACGGCTCTCTCCCCAGCACCACTATCTATGCTATCCTTAAAACAAAAACAAACCACCACAATAGCACAGCCCTCTTGACCACCTAGGGTTTCAGAGAAACGAGATACGCTGGACTACGCGGGACGACGAGGGCGAGAGGTTGGAGTTCGCAACCAGGAAAACATACTGGGGAAACTGACCAGTGGGGAACCATCGACAAATCACAAGCAAAACCCCATCAAAACTTCTCTCCAGACCTCATCATTATAAGGGAAAACCAGGTGCAGGCGGCATAACGGCCGCCTGCACCGCGCCTTCATCCACTGCGCGCACGGGGCGAAACAATATGGCCGAGGTCAAAAAGATAAATACATGGGTTTTAAATGAAAATAAAACAAACGCCACTTCCCTCCTAACCGCCATCAGTTAACCTAACCGGAAAATCTCACTATGAAGGCGGCCGCCTGCATCGCGCCTTCATCCACTGCGCGCGCGGGGCGAAACAATATGGCCGAGGTCAAAAAGATAAATACATGGGTTTTAAATGAAAAGAAAACAAACGCCCCTTCCCTCCTAACCACCATCAGTTAACCTAACCGAAAAATCTCACTATGAAGGTGCAAAACACCGGGCGGTCAAAAGAAATCGACTATGGCAGACCAAAACAACGGTAGACCCTTGTACGTATGTAAACGGTTTTCCTACACACCTAACCGCAGCATACAAATCTTGAAAGGAACAAAACATGGCGAGAATGGCCTACCTGGTAGCAACCTGTAGCTGACAGGGTGAGGACGGTTGAGCTTCCAAATGACACCTAGACGCAAGCACCGCCATGATAGTCCACGGGGTTCGAGGGATTGACAGCACGAAGAGGATCACGACAGCCTGGGCCCAAAATAACAATACAATACCCCAAATCCTGTCCCCGTATATATAAAAAGAACCGCACGTGTGACATGACGTATCGGGCGGTGAGATCATGAACTCCTTCGCAACAGCGGCAGGCTCTAGTGTTAACTCATCCGTAATGGTGAGCAAGGTGAGATAAAGCAATGATCGGGCGTCGGACGAAACCTGGATCGGAAACCGAGAGCGTTCTTCCCTCCGCAACGGTGGACGGGCACAGCGTCGACCAAGCCGGGTATACACGCATGGCGGGCCATAATCGGCCGATCGGTTGTCGGACGGTTCTCCAATTGGGAGGTGAAAGCTCAGACTCATCCGCAACGGCGGGATAGAAGATGGCAAAGGCTTCCGATTCTGATACACGCGTCGGACGTCGGGAGGATTTCACATCGGATGGAGAGAGCTCACAAGCCTCCACAACGGCGGGATGAAATATCGAAAGATCGTCCAATTTCTAATTAGACAAGCGCCCGCCGTAAAATAAAAGATCGGCAATCGGAAGGTAAAAACTCAAAAACGGTCGCAATGGCGGAAAACTAAAGCAAAACAACTTCCGATTTCAACAAGCTTCAAGTACATTTAATAGCAGCAATCCGGCTAGTTTCTAAAGGCATTCCAAGGAAGCAAGTAGGGTAACTCAGGCATTAAACATTCCGAGCAATCATTGCATCAAAGTAGGGAAGAAAAACAAGCTAATTCATCAAAGGAGGGTCCCAATTTTTTTTTAGAATTTTGGGAAATTGTTGCAGGTGCAACAAGAGTATGATAGAAGAAATAAGAATTCATATAATTATCCCACTTCATCAGATGATGAGATACAAGGAGTCTCTCATCTTCTTTCTTGCAAATTCTACACTCTAGTGCATGATCATGGAGTTCGCAAATTTCTTCATCAAAGTATTTCACTAGAAGAAGTTCATTCATCTCATTCAAGTGAAGATAAATACATATTGAATACATGTTGTTCAAATTTTTGTGACTTGTCCTTTCTCGAGGGAGGATTTTCCCATGTGGTTTTGCTTCTTTCCTCATTTTTTTGGACATAGTAATGGTAAAAGGTGACCATAGCCTTGTTGATGGACCCTATATGCACCTATATGCATCTAATTATTTTAGACATATTATCATAAATCCATACTTAAAGGGGGATGTTTGGATATTATAAACCCACTCCATAATTAGGATAACAATATTTAATCATTTTTTTATTAAATTCCTACATACTATCCTAGATAGTTGGCATCCACTTTCACCACTTGGTCAACACTTGCCATATATACCCCAGGAGCACCTTTATCCTAATTCTAGTTAGATCCTTCCCACTTTATTGACTGCCAAAATTAGAAACTGTGTCTTCTTGCAAATTCTATCTTTATCCTGCTTTATTCCTGCTTTTGTCAGTGCATAAGATAAAGCTAGGCACCTAGGAAATTGATATCTATTATTTCCAGCCCATCCTCCATGATTTTCTCTCCATATTCTAGGATTAGCATGTTTTTCCATTGCTCGTGACAACTCACTCATGCTTTATCTAATTCATGAGTTTCGTGACATAGTTGGAAAGTGATTTAGCCACCTATGTGGGTTTATCATATTTAGTAAGCTTTATTTATGATCTAGCATGAGTTGTCTTCTAGCAACTCTATTTTCCATTATAAGGATGTATTACTATTGCAATGAGTAATCAATTCATTGATTCAATAATCAATTATTCATTCTTCACTTCCTCGTGTGATTCAGTCTCATTATTCTTCTCTCTATTTTTCTCGTGCATGCTTGTGATAAGTATCATGTAGCTAAATATTGTCATGTGCTTACATATTGTATTAAGCCTCAATTTATTTATGGTATCATAGCTGCTATTTCTACACAAGCTTCAAACATTAAGTTCCTATGATAATTTTTCATAGGTTCAATCAGGCACTAAGAACTTTAGGGCTTTGATGCCTTGTTAAACTATAAAGTAAGAAACCAAAGACATAGAGTGGTGGAAAAGGATTTATACATTCTTCAATATTGATGTTCATGCCAATTATGGTATTATATCATACATGAATCATATCCACCTCTAGTTCTATATCTCACCGACAAGCAATTAGTAAATAGGTATGACAACTAATAATGTGATAAGAATAAAAACTCACATGAGTGGTGATATAGGAATTCATGATTGCATAGGGGTTCATATTCTAACATTTGGAATATCATCTTCTTTCATCTTGATTTGGAAGTATCCTAAAGGAAGGTCAAGCTTGGTGGAAAAATTGGCACCATGGAACCCATAAATAATATCATCAATGACTAGGATGGGATATTTATCTTTGATGGTCGAATTATTGAGGGAAAAACACTTAGGACACATGCCAAGTGCTTTATTTATTTAAAACCATGACCATTGGGGATGAATATTGGATAGCGCTAAGATAAATTACTTGCACTTATAATAGCTCTTGAATTATCTTTTCAATTTCATTCTTTTGTGAAAATGGGTTCCTATATGGTTGTACATTTGGCAGTTGACTACTCAGAATCAAGGGAATACCATTATCATTCTCTACTCTATATGGGGAAACATTTTGATGTATAAAATACCTACTAATGTTTGTCCAAAACTTGATTCAATTCAGGATGGATTTCTAGTGTAGTGCTATCCAAATCTTGTATGGCATAAAAGTGAGGAATAATTCCTAAGTGGCCTTTCTTCAATAATTTTTCCATTTGATGAGAACTTATGATTTCAAGGGAACCTAACTAGAGTCCTTTGAGGGTGTGAGTATGAGAATCATGAGTAAAACTCAAGTATAATTCCTTGAATTCCATGGTAATTGACCCCAATGTGTGTATCCATAATTATGCCCCTAAAACTATATCATAACCACCCATATATATGGCCAACATATGAGTTTTGAGATGATAGTGACCGAGTTGGAGTGTGACATTTTCATAATGTACGCCCTTCATAGTTGAAGATCTCACCATTGGCTACCATAAATTGAAATTTAGGCATGAGGTTAACATAATAGTGAATTTATTCAACCAGTTGTCAATGAATAAATTTGTAGATGTTTCCACTAGAGTGTATATTCCAAAAGATATATTTTATTTATTGATTTTATGATTCTTACGAGGAGTACAATGTATATTTATACAAATCAAGATTCGCAATTAAATTATGTGGCCTATCAATTCATTCATTAATAAATAATGAATTACTAACTAAGTTACTAAACTATTTAGTTTTATTACAAGTCATCCCTCTATGGAATACTTCATCCACGAAGTATTGGTAAGGATGGGTGGCACAAACAAAAATATTAATTATCCCATGTAGCTTCATCGTCTAGTAATTTTCTCCACTTGATAAGATATTCATTGATTGATCTGGAGAGAAGTGTTCTGGTTTTGATTTCTAAAATGAAATTTGGTTCTAGCACTAATTTTCCTTCATCATCTAACATAGGCAATTTAGTTTGTATGTGAGTGGTTGAGCCCAATTTATTCTTTATACATGACACATAGAAGACGTCATGTGTTTTTCCTTTATTTTGGAAGTATAGAGCATATGCCACTTGTCCCACTCGCTTTCGAACTTGATATGGGCCATAGAACTTGGGTGCAAATTTATGATTTTTGGAATTTTTTAGTGAAGTTTGTTTGTATGGTTGAAGGTGAACAAACATCCAATATTCCACTTCAAATTATCGATAGGTTCTTTTTTAGTCTGCTTGTTGTTTCATGTGGTTTCTTGCTTGTTTGAAATGGTTCTTCAAAATGTGGATGACCTCATCGGATGTCGCTAGGTAATCTCTTGCTAGTGGAACTTTGAAATTGTTGATGACATATTACCTTGTTGTAGTAGGTGGATACCCATATAAGGCTTCAAAAGGTGACATTTTTGTTGATGTATGATATGTACTATTGTACCACCATTCTGCAAAGTGTATCCATTGTACCCATTGATTTTTTTGATCGTTCACAAAATTCCTCGGGTATCCTTCAATGGATTTCTTTACTACTTTAGTTTGTCAATTTGTCTGGGGGTGGCACAAGGTACTCATAGTTAATGAAGTCCCAACTTGGTGGAACAATTATTTCCATAAGATCCTAGTAAATTTTGGGTCCTTGTCACTAATAATAACCTTGGGAAACCCATGGAACATAAATATATTCTTTACATAACTATTTGCGACTTGGCTTTCTTTTTATTTGGATGAAATATTAATGAAATGAGCATATTTTGTTAATATTCCAACGACTACAAATCATTACTATCCTTTCCTTTTGATGAAGGAAGGATGGTGATAAAATCCATGAATACCTTGGACCATTTTTGGGTTGGTGTAATAACCCAAAATTTCGTAAAAATTTAAAATTTTTAAAGTGATATAAAATGTCTTAAGTCGCAGCTTAGTAACTACTAGCTGTTAGTGGAAAATGAAACAGTTTAACAAAAGTTAAGGGTTTGTTTCAATAAAAGAAATCTGTACATAAGGATGTAATCTTAAACACCTGTGTTAATTTTATTAATGACTTAACAGCTTTAATTTTCAACTGTGTTATAAAGAGGACTTGCATTTAGTTGCTGCTAGATATACTGATGATTTACTTTTGTCAAGTAGGTGAGAAATCTTGTTTGAGATCGAGGCTTAATTAGCGTTCTGCTAACTCAAATGGATTGCTGGTTCTTATAGGTTTAGAAGGTAAGCGTAAGATCATCTAGGTGTTTAATTTAAATTCGTCGAGAAAAGTACTTTCCTAGCATGTTAAGATGCTAGTATAAGAAAAGGATTATTTAAGCTGCTAGTCTACAAGGAGGTAAAGTAGATTTTATTTCGTTGTTTTAAATCTATGACAGTATTTATAACTAAGGCCATAATTACCTTTCATCATAGCATAATCAATGTTTTTAAAAGAGTAAGTTCTTACCAAGGTTCCTTCAGCCGTATGGTGTTTATCTTTTACAAATTTATAGTACATGGCCATTTATAAATTCCCATAGTGAGCACAGAGCTCATGGTTTTGGTTCATGTTTACTTCGATTGATTAGTGATCTTGCAACTATTTTTACTTCAATACTCAAGTGTACTTCTCTTTATGCATGGACATGTTCCTATGTTTTTCGATTGTAAAGTTTACAATGAGTGATTAGCTTCTAATGAGAAACTCTCCAAGTAAAGTTAGTCTTCAGTTTTCTTGAAGACTCCCTTATTTATCAGCACCAAGATTTTGTGTGGAGTAGTTTAAGGCTTTTCTAGTTCACAAAAAGTCATAAACTATATCATATATATACCCTTTTTTCTTTTACTAGTTCTAAAACAATACCACACTTGTTCAATTTGTTTGCAAGTATGAATATCTTCTTGGATAAATTAATAGCCAAGTTGTGTTCATAGTACTAAAATTATAACCATGATACAATTATTATTTCAATGTTATAATAACTATGTTAACTTGTAACCTAATAGTATTAAGTTATAACTATTAAGTTAACTTAAGTCCTAAGGTAGTATTACCTGTTAACCCAAAAAATCCCTCACTAAGCTCTCTATGACCTACACCACCCAAGGACACCACTTCACGACCCTCCATTAGACCCCCACACCCTCAAAATAGCCTAAGGATGAAAAAAGGGCTTAAAAACCCCAAAAAGGATCCCAAAATCATCTCCTAGGAGCTAAAGCCCCCAAAAAGGGGATAAAACCCTAAAAGGAGCTAAAATTAGGGCGAAAGGGGCTAAAATCCCCAAAAGGGGCTAAATCCCAGACCAAGGGCTTAAAACCCTAAAACCCCAAAAAAGCTATAAAAGGAGTGTGGGGGGTCACTCTCAAAACACTTCTCCCTTGCATACTATTATGCTACCTGTGGATGCCTTGGGACCCTTTGTCTCTCAAGTCACCCACACTCCCTCTCCTCCATCTTCATTGATCCATAGCTCCCCCATCCAAGAGAGGTGCTTCCACAAGCTAGGGCATGGTGGCCCATTTCCACCCAAAGAGAGGGTATAACTTGTCTTTCTTGCATTTGCTTCTTAGTCTTGTTTGCTTTCTAACCCATGTTTTCATTTGCAGGTTTATGTTTAACATTGTTTTGCAGGTATTTGAGTTTTCTGTAGTTTAGTAATTATTTGTAGGCCTTTGGAAGCGGAACCCTAACCTTTGTTTTCATAGTGGTTCACCATTGTTTCTCTTCCTTCTTTGCTTTGCTTTGTTTTCCTTACTGTCCTTTACATTCCGTTTTTATTTTCAGCATTTATCCATGTAGGAACCTACCCTTCTATCCTATAGATAGAAGGGAGCCATTCCACCCCCTGTAGCAAGGAGAAATCCCTGGTACAGAACTGGCAACCATACCAGGTCGATCCCACAGGATCCCTGGGCCAAATTTTTAAAATTTCAAGTGTTTTAAGTTTTTCCCTAGTTTTTCAAATTTCATGTTAAATTCAGTTTATTTCCAGTTATTAGCACTACTGAAGCCTTTGCTAGGCACATTCGAGTTAGTTTGGCCACATTACAGGTTATTGTCGGCCGGATCTGACTATGGATCTCAAAAAACCCCAAATCCGGGGCAGGTCGCTCTTATCGGGCCTGAACATGAGGTGAGGGTGCACTTAATGGCCGAACATGAATTCCCATGGTGCACTTAATCCCCTGATAAGTGTGACTTCACTCAAAAACACAGACTGTAACTGTTTGTGAATTCTGTGTGACCCCCTTGCCTGTTTCTAAAAAACTCTTGTGGCCCCCTATCCAGATTTGATCAGAAATGTGCGGTCTGTCAAATAGAGATTCAATTTCAGTTTAATAGGAGTTAAATTTCAATTTCATATGGATTTTCAGTGCAGCTCAGCCGCCTCTGTCCAGCACTGCAAGTCAATTTCAATTCCTGTTTTAATTTCTTGCAATATCTTTTACAAACAATGTGTAAATTCCAAGTAAATTTTAATGGCTTAATCAAATGAATGTAGCTGAACTAAAATCAACCTAAAACTAACTCTCTTGCTCACCCTTCCTCCTCTATCTAGTCATCACCCTTCAGGGTATTCTGGGATATGACGAAGGGAAAGCTCATATAGATCTAGGCACTCCACTAATATTGTTCCAAAACATCAAAACCGGATGACTTGGAAGGTAGAGGGGGTAGAGAAGGAGGGATTCTCACGTTACTAAGCATCCTCCCTATTGACCAACCTTGCATCTGGGAGGTGACCTGAGGATCTATGGATGGGCTTAGTCCCATTGTGTTGAGAGCCCAGCACCTTCTCTTGGTTGAAGAGGAATATTAGTGTGGGGTAGTCATCTAGTTAGGCCATCAACATTCAGGTTTAAAAACTGTATTTGTTCACAATTTATGATTATCCAATGCTTTCATACACAACCACAATATGATGAATTCATAAACCATTTGCAGCTACCAAATACCAGAAAAAAAAACAAATAAATACACCATACCAAGTAATTAACCCAACTCAGTTCATGACGCTGAAAGAGCCTTAAAATTTACCAATTTATACTAAGTACAAACAAATCTACAGTCTTTGAGAACATAAGTCCTTCACTGCTTCAACTGTGGGAAGTACTTGGGCTCTTCCTAGAAACTCATTGTGAGGAGTACCACATGAACCCCAAAGTAGCTGTCCGTTGAGAGGAATTGCCAAGCGAAATGGACAACGACCCCTTCCGATTGAGTAGAAACACCTGTGAGGAAAAAGCCAAGCGCTATCTTCTGATAGTCTTGGTGGCTAAGTGACCACCTACAGCCAAAAGGAAACCACTGAAATTGGGGTCCAAACATCATTCCCATCATTTTGATAAACAACTAACACAATTAATCCCTCACGCTCTTCCTCACGCCTAAGAGGCGAACCACCAGAATTTGGAACACTTAATTGACATCGTCGAAACCATTCTCAGTGATCTCCCACACCATCAGAAGGCCACACAACCTTTTATTCTAATTTAGACCCATATTAGTCTGAACCAGATCTCCATACTGCACCATTAATCCCCATGGCTGGTGCCAACCCGGATCCATTTTTCGGCCTAACCTTAGCAAGTGGACACATGTGCACACCACAACCTGTCACTAATAACCCTACAGGTGGCCCAAGAATAGTCATGTAGACTATCATTAGTCAGCTACCACCACCTACAGTGAATAGCCAAGCTGGACCACTTGCAAGACACACACACTACCACACACACACTACCCATCCTTCCACACAGGGGGGTAGTGGACCATCCACTTATATTTCCCCTACTATCATACATGGGGGAAATATCCCCGCCACCCATACTGTTCCCCCCACTACACTTTGGGGCATTGGCCCATCCACAATGGTGCCACCGCAAGTGCCCCTAGCTGTGCAGATGCATTATGCACCTGCAAATCCCACAACTAGCGCAGCTCCATCCCACATCAACCTGGGGTCAAATTTTCCATTCATGGCTCATCTTAATCTGCATGATTTGGCTCGGTTAACAAATGACCCCATTCGCCAACAAGCTTTCTGGCCACCCATGCCAACTAAGCTGCCATTAGACATCCCCAAGTTTGAAGGAAAAGAAGGGGAATGTCCCCAAAACCACATAATGACATTCCATCTATGGTGCTCATCAAACAGCTTCATAGACGATTCCATTAGACTGAGGCTATTCCAACGCACCCTCACAGGTGCTGTAGCCAAATGGTACATTGAGCTATCGCAGGACAAATACCCAGATTTAAACTCCCTGGCCTTTATGTTCCTACAGTATTTACAACTCCCCGTCAGATATGATGAGGAGGTGGAGATCCTGTTATCCTGCCATCAAAACACTGCCACTCATATAACCTACCATATCCATGAGTGGCGACGATGCTGTAGCCTATGCAAAATCCAACTTGACGACAGGATCTTCTTGGATTGGTTCCTTAAGACCTTGCTCCCACCCATAGCAAAGGATGTCGCATCCAAACATCCTCAATATAAAAAAGAGGCCATAATGAAAGCTCAACAATTTGAATTGATCTATGCTCAGTCTAGATATCTGTACACCATCATTCCAGACGCTCCCCGTCTGAGTACCTCCTACCGCGATGCACCAGGGGAATCCCATGCTGCAGATGGAATCATAGGATCAGTCTCCCAATAGCCAAAACACCGATCGACCCCACCTATAGTTCCATCGCAACCAAGCAACACTGCTAATGTTGCTTACCAAAACTAAGCTCTGGACTACACAAGAATGATGTCCCAGTCCGGAGCAACAACTTCCTATGCAAAACCTGCGCCACCGCAGCAGACTCAGGCCATGGCTTGGCTAACACAACAATATGTGGGGAAAATGCCCACATTTGTGGCACTGCCACCCCCACAAATCTATTATGCACCACCAATGCAACCAGTTCAAGCCCTCGCCCCCGCTCCACCCGCTCTGTTGGGACAAGTGTTTGCACAACAAAACCATCCCAACCAGCCTGCCCCCAACAATCAACAAGGGAAATCTAGAAATAACCGGCCCCGTAACTAAGGAAATAACCAACCGTAGGGAGGCGATCAACAACCAAACCCTCCCAACAATGCCGCAGTAAAATGACCCACCCAAAACCCCCCACGACAAAATGCACCAAGGCGCAACGCCCCGTTGCGAACAAACCAATCATGCACACTCTGTAATGTTTATGGGCACTACATATTCGATTGTCCCCTCATGGGTCGAGCTAAGCAGGCCATTCAGAATGAGGTTCAACAGGCCGCCAATGCTGCAAATCAAGCCCAGCCCAACCCAGCACCACAAGGACCTCCTCCTATGGTGCTTCGAAACCCACTATTGATTCAAGGGTTGGTGGCAGCCACACCTCCTCCCCAACCCAATCCCAATGCTCCGGGGGCACCTCCCACGACCAAAACATGTCTTCACCACCTGTTAGCCATGACGACTGAAGAGGTTAACCTACAAACTAGACACAACCATTACGGAACCACCACCGAACCCGTTGATACATTAGCGGCCTTAACGTCCAAAATAGTCAACCTACCTCTTCAGCTACCCCCATTCCCGTGCCCCCCTATATGCAGGATTGCCAATAACGCCACGACTAGAGCTATAGTAAGCTATAGCATTGTGGATGATTTGGCCCAAACGCCAACTGCCATGTTTGCTCTTGAGGTACTTAAAATGTGCCCAACACAGTGAAAAGCATTACTAGCCGCCCTTGGGGAAGTAGACCCCTCTGACTCCAAGTTGATCACATTTGACACGAAGAATGGAGAACCATGCATGCCATTGACCATCGCCTTTCAAATCCCGATGTCCATCCAAAATTTGGTTGTGCACCGGTGCATAGTGGATGAGGGGGCATCCACGTGCATTATGTCTACCTTGGTTTGGCAGAAACTGGGATCACCAATTCTGCAACCGTCCTCCACAACTCTGTGGGCTTATGATGGAAATCCCACTAAATCCCAAGGAATCCTTCCCCACGTCCCCATCACATTAGTCAGGAAGATAGTGTTGATCGACATAGAGGTCATCAACACTCAACTGGACTATAAACTTCTCCTCTAAAGAAGTTATATGTATGCCATGAGAGCAGTCGCATCAACTATCTTCCGTCTCACGATGCTCCCCCACGAAGGGAAGATTGTGACGGTTGATCAACTCACTTATCATGATCTGCAAGGGTTAACGACACCCACCAACGTTATCCCTACCATCACCACCATTGAGCCACAAGGGATGCCTACACACACTAATGTCATCCCTGCAATCAACACTAAGGTTGACAACACACCAGCTGCTCCATTATTGAATGTGGGCCCTAGGTTGTTTGTCGATACCACCATGATGGCGCCTTTCCCATTAGTGTCACCACCATTGAAAAAAAATGAAACTGCGGACTTGTGCATGGTCTCATCCAGCACCATTGCACCCAAACAGAAACCACAGCCGCAGCCCCAACCACAACCACAACATCATTCGTAGCCGCAAAACCAACAGCAGCCGCAACATCACTTGTAGAAGCAGTGTTTCGCATAGCCACAACCACAACCGTATTCCCACATGCAACCATCAGGGAGTTATCTGGGCTCATCTCCATTCCATACAATTCCCTTCCTCTTCCCCCCACCTGGTGTCATGAGCAAGCCAGTCATGGCCACCTTAAGCCTACCCAACTTTACATTGGGAATTTCGGTGTGGTATCTTGATCCACCAGGTCAACCACCAATGCCCCAGGTTGTCTTAACCCTGGTGCAACCCATTGCAATCGAGTCTCACCCTCCACCCAGCTTCCAAAAGCCAATTGCCACACCCGCACCCACACCGCCCCACCCAAAAAGGGCCAGAGGAAAGAATGCCAAAACTACCGCAGAACCTTGGCCATCCAACTCAGAATTGCCCTGAGATCCCAATGATCTATGTGCATTTAGATGCCATGGATACAAACGAAAACATCCTCGTGGTTGAACTCCCAACCGCACTGATAGTCAGAAGCAAGGCATTGAGAACAAACCATGCTTGCGCCCTCTGTGGTTTGTATGGACATTACTCTCACCATTGTCAAGACTTGCCCAAATTTTGAATGGCTCTAGCTAACCTTCGTCAACATTCCCTTGAGTCTGAAATCACCTTGATCGAAGAAGTACACCCCCCACCGCCTTCTTCAAACACGATGTCCATCTACATGATGTCCAGTTCAACTGACCCGCTCATCTCCACCATCACTGATGGTCCATCAGACCTATCTCTTCTGTTGTTTCCCCAACCACAGCCTCAACCTTAGTTGCAAACTCAACCTCAGTTACTAGGGAAAAAGTGGGGTTCATTCCCACTCAACATGATCCTTCTCCTTTTTCTTTTCCTACCATCCGAGATCATGAGTAAGTCTGTCTTGGAAACCCACAATCTATAGGATTTCACACTGGGAGATCATCTGTGGTACCTTGAACCACCTACCCTACCTCTAAGGCCCCAGGATGTGTTAACTCATGTCCATCCAATTGAGATGATGTTGCACCCACCTCCAGGTCCATCAAAGACTCCTCTTGTCTCCAGGCCTGCCCCTCTTCCTCCAACAGAGACTCGGGGCAAGGAAACCAAAGCCACAACCAATACCATTTTCATGATATCTAGCACCAGTTTCCCTTTCTCCTCATTGGCTATGGAAGATCCACTTGATCTATCCCAGCACCACTTACACGATGATGGAGATATATGTAAGACCACCTTTGGTTTTACCCCATTCCCTTTAAACCATAGTGTGGAATTGGTTCTTCCCATAAAAGACCAGATTCTGTCACCCCACCTTGCCAATGACCTTCGTCTTGGCAAGGGGGCATACCTCTTTGCTGACTCAAACGGTTGACTCTTGAAGAATTCGCATAACGGGCTCCACCTCAAGAGATTCTATGCCTAATATAACCACTATGAGTCCCTTATAGCGTAGTTTTTTCCCTTTTCTTGTTTTTTAATGTTTCTTACCACAAGTCAGGGGCAACACCATTAGCTGCTGATCCAAAGTCACCTAGAACCTGTTCGAGACATGTCTCACAACTCCGGGCCCAAATTTCCATCTTCTTATGAGACCATCGTCTCATGTTTAATAAATCAATTTTGGGACCATTTCCCACCAGTCACCTCGATTTACGAGCCATGACGTGATGATGCAAGTGTCTATGGACCTGTACTTGTATCACACTTCTCGACCGCTACTCATGCGAGTGTTCGGGCCACCGCCCATTAAGGAATGTAATTTTTAGTTTTTGTTTTGTATTTTTAACACATAGTTGTCTTTTCTATTCACCGCACCTTGTGCAGACCTTTGGACCACTGTCCATAAAACGGTTTCTTTTTCTTGCAAGTATTTTGCATATAAGTGCCCCCGAACTTGCACTCACATCACATGTAGTCAAGTTCATTCACCGCAACACACACACATGCTCTCTTGAACTCTGTCCAAGAGCCACCTCAATTTGTGTGCCTTCTGCCACACCGACTCGCGAGCCTCTACCGCGATCTATCCCACACAAGTATTGGTATGTTTGAGAGCCTTCTGCTCTATCCATACTACACCAATGAACTTTGGACCTCTGTCCACTGTCTCGATAGGGGGCACCGCCTATGCCACCGCAATCGGTTGACCACACTGGAGTTTCATTTAAGCTCTTTTCTAACTCCTTAAAACAATGAAAAGATAGTCGAGCACAGCTGCTTCCTTTCCCGCTCGCTAAAGTATAGGAAAGGGCATCTACATCGTCTCGTTTACCTCCTTTTGCGAACCATGTAGACCATCAATTGAAAAGGAATTCCTTGGTAGACTCAAGCCAAGACCATTCCCCTCTGCATACTTTTATGCTTTCTTGGGAAGAGGGGCCACACTTTACGAAAAAGCTCACCACGGGTTGTCGTTAAGCTCTTTTCCAGTCTTCTCATCAAGAAAAGATTGCCGAGCAAACTTGGTTTCGTTCATGCTCATAAAAGTATCTGAATAACCGTCCAGTCAATATAGGTTTAACCTTTTCTGACTTCATTGGACTACCAACGGTAAAGAAATATCTCATCCCTTGCAGGATGGGCGAGCTCTCCTATGTATACTTTTATCCCTTCTCAGGCACAGAAGACTACCAACAAAAAAATTCCCCCACTGGAATCTTCTTCGTGCTTTCAGACTCTCTAAAATTGAAAGCACCAGCGAGCATTTACCTTCTCGGGCTTGCCAAAAATCCATGAGATCGTACCATAACGGTGCCCCTAGATGTTAGAATAATCCGTCAGGATTATTGTAAATAAATAATAGGAATATGAATAGATAGGAAGGCGAAAAGGCTGGTAATCAACCGCCTCATGAAATGTATAAATATAGGCATTTGCATTTGAATAATCAATTGAATTGGGAGTTATTACCAACAAGTGGTATCAGAGCAGGGCTGTCTGCCATAACTCCTGCCTGCCAGACCTTCGTTCTGCCATATCTATTTCAGGATGCCTGGCTGCCTGCCCATCGTCAGTGTGCATTTCTCCTCCCCCAGCCTGGGCATGCGTTATTCTCCTTCAAACGTTTGTTTGAGGTTACTGCGTGATTGGGGTGTTGTCTTTAGTTTGAATAACGAAACCCTAGTTCTTTCACCTGTCTTTTGTTATGCATGGAGACTATTCTGCGTTGGATACTTTTCATTTGCTCTGCATGAAACCCTAATTCCGTGTGATACCCTAATTCCAGTACGTGAAGGCCCAGTTTCTCTGTCATTAATAATCCTGGAGTGTGCCCAGACTTGGTTGAAGACTGCTACGCCTGGAGGAGATAAGCATGCATGCCATTGAAAGTCTGCATGATGTATATAATACTTGCTGCGTGATAATGGCTGTGTGATGGTATATAATACAAGCTGTTGATTGTTTTGTGGAGATGCGTTGAGTTAAACCCTATTTTTTTGCCCTAGTTTTTCCTGTGAAGAAGACTGCTGCGTGGTGTTGAGAGTAGGATTATTGATGTCTGCATATTAATCATTAATTTTGAAGACTGCGCCCTCTTGTAGAGCTAGCTGCCTGCAGACTGCGACTTGAAGACCGTTGCTGGTGGTGCTGCATAATCTTTTATGCTGAAGACTGCTCCTACATGGAGACCTGCGTGGAGACTACCTGCAGCCTGCGTGATGGACCTGAAGAGAATGCTTTGCGTGGAGCTGTCTGCGTTCATCCTATGAACGGAGTTCCATCAAGACCTTTTTTTCTGAGATGAATGTACATGACCTGCCAAGGTGACCGAGCCAGAAACTGCTCGTGGAGATATACGAGCCTGTTGAGTTCTTTTGTTGTTGTGAGCCTGCTCCGATTTCGTGGTTTGTGGCTTTTGTTGTTGAGAGCCTGCGAGTTTTTGCTAGCTGTTGATTACATTGTTGGCACTGGTGCTGTCGAGAGCTGAAGCTTCATCCTGCTGCCTGCGTGAAGGCACTGCTGCGTGGAGACTTGTCACTGCTGGGTAGCGTCTTCTATGCTAAAATTCCACTCAACCAATGCCTGAACACCTCCAACGTATATAACTGTGCCTTGCTGGAGACTGCGTTGAACAGCTGCGTTGGAGACTGCATGGATGCTGCTTTATAATACCTATCAGTGTATTCGCTGCTGCTGAAGTCTGCGTGGAGACTGGACCGGTGATTTCGAGCCTTGTAAAGGTATAAACTGGTGATTTGATGCCTGAAAACTGGTGCCTGTGCCTGAAAACTGGTGCTATCTGATATATTTGCTGATATATAAGAATTGTATACTGCCTGAAAACTGGCGCCCACCGTGGTAATGCGTTGGTATTTACTTGCTGCTTGATGGTAAAGATTCCTCCTGGAAGTGGAGCTGCGACCTGTGCTGCAGGCCTTGAAAGATAATATGCATTGATCTCATATATATGCGTTGATCATATGCGTGAATTTTGAAGTAAACCCTAAATTTTTTTTGAAGTAAACCCTATTTTTCTTGCAAATTTGGATTGGGGCTGAGATTGATATTGCAGACCAATATAAGGCTGTGTATGACTGATAGTAATATATTGCAGACCGATATAAGACTGAGATTGATAAATTGTAGACGGATCTCAGACTGATATATGCAAATGCTGTATGCTGTATATTATGCTGGCTGCGTTGGAGTGTGATTGATATCAGACTGCATAATACCTATGCTGAAGACTGCTAGCTATGTGGAGCTGAATGTAAAGATTATTGCCTTGTATTTGCTGCTGTGACCGAGTTGACGATTGACATTACCAATTGCATGAAGACTGCTGAAGACTGTGTTTTATGCTGAATAATAACACATATTTTGTAAGCCTATGTATGACTGATATATTCTGATATATTTTGTATCTACTGATTTCTTCTCCCTGAAATTGCTGCAAATTGAAGCTGCGATACTGTCATTGTATCACTTTAAAATCTGAAGTTGAGATTGTAAATCACCTTGGCAGAGACTGTAGACCTGCAAGGTTATTATTTTTTCTATTTCTCTTTGTCATATCAAGTTCATCATTATAAATTACACTAACAGTTGTAAAGATGCACTCTTTGGCATCTAGTATTGGTGCTGCCCTTGCCGGCAAAGACCAATCCAAAGACCCTTCCAAGGGAGATTGCGGCAAAGAGAGAGGCAGAAGAAGAAGAAATTTG
>LPNX011001417.1:77566-101964 GCA_001517045.1 Pseudotsuga menziesii | reverse complement strand
TTTAATTGGAAAATTTGATTTTGTAATAAAAGTGGGCCAAATAATCAGTTTCACTCATGTAGGTGCTCATTTTCAAGCTAAGAGCACCATGTAAACCCATGGACCTGCTATTTCCTAGTTTTGAGTGATTTTCCATCACTCAGTTCAGAAAGCCCCAAAAATCAATTATTGATTATTTTAATCAATAAATTGATGAATAATGGAGCAAATCCAAAAACAATAAAGCCGTGGATTCTCAGCCGATTTGATTGAAATCAGTCAGATCTGAAGCAGATTGACTAGATCTGACAAATCCTTGATTGAAGGAGGTGATCAAATCAGATCCAGAGTTGATCTTGAGCATCCTTTATGGGGAATTTTTCCCTCCCTCTCTCCTCAACACGTTTTGGCTCATCTGGATGAGTTTTGGGCTGATGTGTCAGTGTATGGGTTGATGTGTCAGCCAGATCAGGCCCCCGGTTGACAAGTAGGCTCAGTCCAGCTTCAGTTGTGCATTGATGAACTCTCCATTAGTTGATTTCACTTGATTCCATGAGGAATTGCGCCCCCTCGGGCTAGATGGCCTGCAAATTGTATATATCCTGCTGGAGGCTCCCTCTTCCAAGCTAGTTAGAGTTGGACTGAAGGGCTTGCCATTGTAAAATGTGTACTGATCTTCATTTGTTGAATAAAGAGAAGCTTTGGAGGCTCAATTGTGGAGTACCTTTCATGTGTGGATTGTCATTGTCATGCTGCATTCGAGGTGAAACTGCTATTTTTCCAATTTTTTGCACTTAATTATTGCCTGCCTGAATGGTTTCTGAAATCATAGGGATAGATCATTGTAAGTAAGCTTACTTACTTTCTATTTTCTGCATATGTTTGAATGATTTAATACTTGTATGTTAAATAAGGTTATTTGCATACTGTATCATCCCTCTCTCATATGTATCTCCAGATTTGATAGTTCTGTTTGCAGGAGTTGTGTTGTAGCTTACAGCTTTACCGTGACTAGAATATCTATGGTTCAGGTTTGATTCCATTGATTTCCAGAGGATATTGCTAATATTGTGCCCCTCGATGCTTCACTACCAAGTTTTCTCTGCATATCTGCTTCAACAACAAGCACCTTTCTTCCCCTTTCTCTCCTTTAAAAAATTATTAAACTTTCCTCAAATTGGTTACTTTAAAGGATTCTTATTAATCTGATCTATCTCATCAATAAAAACACAAATATATCTAATTATCAAGATCCCTTCCAATTTCTATATCTTAGCTTCATTTTGCATATAAAGTTCAATCTCAAGAGATCTAGCCTAAAGTACCTTATTTTCGCAAGTAATTTAGTGAAAATTCATAGCTTGGTGTTAAGGTATTATCATTTTCTGTTCCATAGGTTTAATATTCTGCAATATCAGTGCATTTTAATTGGATTCACAAACAACAATCCAAGATCCCAAGGAAATCTTGCTTTCCTTGGTTCCGTTTTCGTCGGTTTAGCTAGTTTAATTTCATTATTTTTTGAGATAAAGTACGCTGACCCAAAGGTACTCTTAAAGTTATTTTGGGAAATTGTTATTATAACAAGATCGATTTCCTTTAGCAGGTCTGACAGAGAACAAAGGAAGCTGCTGTCCAAAGTGGCTTTTGGAGCGCTCAAATCCCCCTAGGGGTCTCTCTTTTGTCACAAAATTTGTAAAATTTTTGTATAACTGTAAGATCTTGGTTTCAGCCTGTATAAGGACCAATAAAGAAATTATTTATTAGTGCTTTGATATTTTAACCTCTGTAATAAAATCATTCTTTGAATAGGCTCTTCCGAGCCCATTCCCCATCCCCCCTGGGGGGATTCGTGTCGGTGCCATTTTCGTCATTTTCTGCTTATTTCTTTTTCACTAGAATTGATCTGATTTGCAGGTTAGTATACTTGATCTTGTTTTTAATTCCATACTCCATATCTTACCTTTCAAAGTAATCATAATACTTACCCCACGATTTCCCGAGTGACCCGCAAGGGGAAAGAGATTTGTGGTAGGATTAATCAGAAAACCAGATTTGTGTAGTTGTTTTATTTTTCATCTTTTGTTTATCAGCAATTTAAAATTAACCCCTCCTCGATTCCCTGATTGAGATCCACTTGGATCGAAAGAGGTTCTTGGAGGCTTTTTTCTTTTAAACAAGAACACTTAGTTAAAACTTATTAAAATTTACAAGACTCCAGTGTGTATGCTATGCACTTGGCTATGGTTCGTCCGATCAGTCAAGCTGTATCAAAAGCACTTGGGTGACTAGCATAATTAGGACTCACTCTCCCCAATTGACAAACCATTAGGTGAAAATCCAACACCTCGATCGAACCTCTATGGTGGAAAAATACCCAAAGGAAGCGGGAACTTACTGAAAAGTGACCTCGGGGCACCAATCTCTTTCACACCCTAATGGGTGCGTTACGAACAATAGCCCCAGAGACTCCATTTCAGCCCACATATTCCTTTCGGGTAGCCGTGAAGGTTTTGTTTTGGACATACTCCAAGTACTCTCGGGTATATCTGGAGTCCCCCCTTAGCCTAATTTAATCAATTCATACTTCAATTTTAACTTAAAACATACCAATATGCAATCACAAAACATTCATTCTGAGCACATGCAAGCACATTGATCATTTTGATTTGACTCCATTCTAAGGCACTGGTCATTTTTGCTTTATATATATATATATATTGTGTATCAGCTTTGTGCTTTCATGTGTTTATCTTCGTATCTTGTCATCTTTAATTGTTTATAGTTAAAATATTCAAACTCCTAAAAAACTGATTCAGTTTAACATCACCACACTAAGAAATCATCCTTAGTAACTTAATAGGGTCTACCCCCCTTGGCTTCGTTAGGAGTTGAGCCTAAACGGAGTAGTCAAGAACAAGGTGACATCCTTGACTCGAGACTTGCCCCCAAGGACACACCGAGTGGCTTGAAGATTTCTTCCATGTGACCTAGGTGTGTGAAAAGGTGGCAACACTTTTTGGTGCCGTTGCCGGGGATAAATTTTTTTATTCTCGAGTACAACTTAGCTTTGCTTTTTTCTAAACAGCTAAAAAGATAAAAAAAAAAACTTTTGATTGATCTAGTTTAAAACAAAAAAAACATAAAAATTAAAACTCGATCCATCTGGTGACTCCATTGTCTAACATGCCTTCAAGAATTTCTACCCGAAGAAACCGCCGACAATTATTCAATCCTCTCCCTGATCCCGGAAGGTTTATTAGGGAAAAATTGAATAGGCAGACCTCTCGTAGAAACCTTGAATATTTAGGAGACCAATCCCTCTCAGATATCCATCACATATTTGTAGAGAGTCATGTTCACTAATATCAAGAAATGATGGAATTTTACAAACCCCTTGACTTTTCTCAAATAGCAGGTAGTCCTTATTACATTCCGAATGATGCTATCAAGGAGCTCCCCATGTTTCAGGGTAATAATGCCATCACTGCCAAGTCTCACCTCCGAAAGTTTGAAAAGTACCTGGCTATTTATTGCAATGATGCTACCCATGACCATGATGATGTCAAAATGACGCTCTTTGCTTTATCCTTGGAAGATGATGCGAAAGAATGGTACTTCGACCTAGATGATGGTTCATATAAAACTCTTAGTGAATTCCTGGAGGGTTTTAAGAAGAAATGGGGGGAAAAGAAAGAACAAAGACATCTGCTTGCTGCCCTCCATAACATAAAGAGGATGGAGAGTGAAACCATTGATGAATTTAATACTAAGTTCAGGCGTGTGGTTGCAGACCTCCCTAGAGAAATCAAGCCAAGGGATGCCTCCATCCTCATATATTACATTGAAGCTTTCACTGGTGATTTGAGGTACTAGTTAAGGGACAAAGATCCAGCTGATCTAAAAACTGCTCAAGAATTGGCCGAAAAAATAGAAAAGAATATGCAGTCTTCAGGAAAATCCAACATTCCATGGTGTAGACCTTGTGAACAATTCCACCAAGAGAGCACTTGTTATGTTGCAAATCAAGTCATGGAACATGGACTTCTCGAGGTCAGTAATCAGGAAACAAATTCAAGTGAGCCTGATCATATATACATAGTAGGCCAGGCCTACCCTTTGTTACCATCCAAACAGTACAAGCCTGAGGATGAAACCATTGCAGAATCTTATAGTGAAACTTATGATGAAAACTGTAATATACATGATGGAAGTCCTACGTGTTCTCCATATAATGATGATAGTCTTGAAGGTTCACTACCTTGTGACCTTTTCTTTGAAGAAGATGAGTATGAAAATGAGGACAAGAATAGCTTGGAGCATGATACAAGTGACGAAGACTCCCTTATCCCCGACAAAGATGTTGATGAGGAGTCCTGGACATTCATGGAAAAACCAGTCTGTGACATGAATAAAGTGGAAAATAATGAACCAGAAACTTTTGATGGTTTTGTCGATTTTTCTGTCTATGGCATATCTAAAGGAGAGAGCATGGACCATGTGGCCTTGGGAAACTTTGATATGAAAAAGGAGCATGCATTTTATCCATATGATCATTCAGAGTCATATCATGCAGAGCCGCACAAAGGTATAAATAATGAAGACATGGAGAAGCAGTGTTGTGAAAAGACAGATGTGATGCAGTTAATAGAATATCAGTCTCAACTATCATCTTCACATATAGAGTTTCCTCATGACTTGGAGCCGCTTGGGGCTTATATAGTGAATTATCATCCGATAAGCCTTGATGATCAGTATGATGGTGTAGTCAATCTGCCTCATCATTCCGATTTGTACATCAACCCTATCCAGTCATGGATAGAAGCAGCCTGCGGAGGCACTTACCAGTTTGGGAGGAAGTTTGACGACGTTATTCATGCCTATGATTTCCCATCCATCCCGCCCCTTCTGGATCATCACGCAGGTTTGCATTTTTTGAATAAAGTATTCTTACTTTGGCTGGTAACCAAAGACAAGGAAATTTTTTTTTATGTTAATAAAATTCTTAGGTGGTTACATTGGATTTTTGATTACACTTAACCCTTTTTATATCATGCTTAGAGTAGGAAAATAAGTTCCTTGAAAGAGAGCATTTACTTTCTTCATTTCTACTTAGCTATAATAAAACTTTTCTTCTTTTAGTTAGTTACATTTATTTTGTTTAAATAAATCAGCTTAATGGTTAATTTGCTTTTTTATAAAACTTGTGCTACTGAGGTTTTTCTTGTCAAGTTGAGATGTTTTTACAAGGTCTACGAAACCAGAGATTCTAATGTTCTCGTATCCTCTCCTTGCCTCAAAAGACTAGATCGAGCACACGTCCCACATTTGGAGCCAGAATGTTACCACCTAAGTTGTACTTAGTGGTTTTCTATCAAGTGAGCCTGGTGAACCGGACAGGGATAACTTGTTTGGACTTCAGAGAACCTTCAGTCTTGCTTCCGGGAAGCTTTGTTGTATCATATCACATGTTCATACCCCATGGGGGAAATTGTAATAAATGTTCTAGCATGATTGTGTCTGTAAAAGACTCGGTCTCTTAGACTTCATTTGTCAATCTGATCAGCCCAGGGTGTGTTTTTCCCTTGGTTATTATTGGTTGTTGAACAAACGATTGATAATTTCTGAGTTTTTCACTCCATACCTCCAAAGTTGGGGTGGTCGGTTTGGAATTTAGGCCTATTGAGGTTATTAGAGTATATGTGTCAATGTATAAACATGCTAGACATCATTTTTGAGTCATATGAACATGTCTAAGTCCCCCTAGGTGTTTTTCAATTTTTCAATTTTTTAGTTTTTTCAGTGTTTTTTATTAAATTTTAATTTTTCCAAAACTTAGGCTATTTTTTAATAGTTTAATTGGAAAAAAGGATTTTGTAATAAAAGTGGGCCAAATAATTAGTTTCAATCATGTAGGTGCTCATTTTCAAGCTAAGAGCAACATGTAAACCCATGGACCCACTATTTCCTAGTTTTGAGTGATTTTCCATCACTCAGGTTAGAAAGCCCCAAAAATCAATTATTGATTATTTTAATTAATAAATTGATGAATAATGGAGCAAATCCAAAAACAATAAATCAGTGGATTCTCAGCCGATTTGATTGAAATCAGTCAGATCTGAAGCAGATTGACTGGATCTGACAAATCCTTGACTGAAGGAGGTGATCAAATCAGATCCAGAGTTGATCTTGAGCATCCTTTATGGGGAATTTCTCCCTCCCTCTCTCCTCAACATGTTTTGGCTCATCTCGATGAGTTTTGGGCCGATGTGTCAGTGTATGGGTTGATGTGTCAGCCAGATCAGGCCCCCGGTTGACAAGTAGGCTCAGTCCAGCTCAAGTTGTGCATTGACGAACTCTCCATCAGTTGATTTCAATTGATTCCATGAGGAATTGCGCCCCCCCTGGGCTAGATGGCCTGCAAATTGTATATATCCTGCTGGAGGCTCCCTCTTCCAAGATAGATAGAGCTGGACTGAAGGGCTTGCCATTGTAAACTGTGTACTAATATTCATTTGTTGAATAAAGAGAATCTTTGGAGGCTCAATTGTGGAGTACCTTTCATGTGTGGATTGTCATTGTCATGCTGCATTCGAGGTGAAACTGCTATTTTTCCAATTTTTTGCACTTAATTATTGTCTGCCTGAATGGTTTCTGAAATCATAGGGATAGATCATTGTAAGTAAGATTACTTACTTTCTATTTGATGCATATGTTTGAATGAGTTAATACCTATATGTTAAATAAGGTTATTTGCATACTGTATCATCCCTTTCTCATATGTATCTCCAGATTTGATAGTTCTGTTTGCAGGAGTTGTGTTGTACCTTACAAGTTTACCGTGACTAGAAGATCTATGGTTCAGATTTGATTCCATTGATTTCCAGCGGAGATTGCTAAGATTGTGCCCCTCGGTGCTTCACTACCAAGTTTTCTCTGCAGATCTACTTCAACAACAAGCACCTTTCTTCCCCTTTCTCTCCTTTAAAAAATTATTAACCTTTCCTCAAATTGGTTACTTTAAAGGCTTCTTATTAATATGATCTATCTCATCAATAAAAACACACATAGATCTAATTATCAAGATCCCTTCCAATTTCTAGATCTTAGCTTCATTTTGCATATAAAGTTCAATCTCAAGAGATCTAGCCTAAAGTACCTTATTTTCGCAAGTAATTTAGTGAAAATTCATAGCTTGCTGTTAAGGTAGTTTCATTTGCTGTTCAATAAGTTTAATATTCTGCAATATCAGTGAGTTTTAATTGGATTCACAAACAGCAAGCCAATATCCCAAGGAAAGCTTGCTTTCCTTGGTTCCTTTTTCGTCGGTTTAGCTAGTTTAATTTCATTATTTTTTGAGATAAAGTAGGCTGACCCAAAGGTACTCTTCAAGTGATTTTGGGCATTTGTTATTCTAACATGCTTGATTTCCTTTATCAGGTATTATAGTGAAGAAATGAAGCTTCTGTCCAAAGTGGATTTTGGAGCGCTCAAATCCCCCTAGGGGTCTCTCTTTTGTCACAAAATTTGTAAAATTTTTGTATAACTGTAAGATCTTGGTTTCAGCCTGTATAAGGACCAATAAAGCACTGATTTATTAGTGCTTTGATATTGTAACCTCTGTAATAAAATCATTCTTTGAATAGGCTCTTTCGAGCCCATTCCCCATCCCCCCTGGGGGGATTCGCGTCGGTGCCATTTTCGTCATTTCTTGCTTATTTATTTTTCACTAGAATTGATTTGATTTGCAGGGTAGTATACTTGATATTGTTTTAATTCCATACTCCATATCTTACATTTCAAAGTAATCATAATACTTACCCCACGATTTCCCGAGTGACCCGCGAGGGGAAAGAGATTCGTGGTAGGATTAATCAGAAAACCAGATTTGTGTAGTTGTTTTATTTTTCATCTTTTGTTTATTAGAAATTTAAAATTAACCCCTCCTCGATTCCCCGATTGAGATCCACTTGGATCGAAAGAGGTTCTTGGAGGATTTTTTCTTTTAAACAAGAACACTTAGTTAAAACTTATTAAAATTTACAAGACTCCAGTGTGTATGCTCTACACTTGGCTGTGGTTCATCTGATCAGTCAGGATGTATCAAAAGCACTTGGGTGACTAGCATAATTAGGACTCACTCTCCCCAATTGACGAACCATTAGGTGAAAATCCAACACCTCGATCGAACCTCTACGGTGGAAAAATACCCAAAGGAAGCGGGAACTTACTGAAAAGCGACCTCAGGGCACCGATCTCTATCACACCCTAATGGGTGCATTACGAACAATAGCCCCAGAGACTCCATTTCAGCCCACATATTCCTTGCGGGTAGCCGTGAAGGTTTTGTTTTGGACATACTCCAAGTACTCTCGGGTATATCTGGAGTCCCCCCTTAGCCTAATTTAATCAATTCATACTTCAATTTTAACTTAAAACATACCAAGATGCAATCGCAAAACATTCATTCTGAGCACATGCAAGCACATTGATCATTTTGATTTGACTCCATTCTAAGGCACTGGTCATTTTTGCTTTATATATATATATATTGTGTATCAACTTTGTGCTTTCATGTGTTTATCTTCGTATCTTGTCATCTTTAATTGTTTATAGTTAAAATATTCAAACTCCTAAAAAACTGATTCAGTTTAACATCACCACACTAAGAAATCATCCTTAGTAACTTAATAGGGTCTACCCCCCTTGGCTTCGTTAGGAGTTGAGCCTAAACGGGGGAGTCAAGAACAAGGTGACAGCCTTGACTCGAGACTTGCCCCCAAGGACACACCGAGTGGCTTGAAGATTTCTGCCACGTGACCCAGGTGTGTGAAAAGGCGGCAACACGACACAGATTTAGCTGCGACAGACTTTCGCACTGCTGTGATAGACTTTTCACACTGCTGTGACAGACGTTTTACACTTGCTGTGACATGGTGAAGTTAGTGGTGACATCAAATGGTTACGTTACGTGTGATGCTATGGTATGGTGCAACATATGTGCGTAACGGTCATTGCAACGTGTTGTGAATCTACATGTGCGTGGAGTTAGTTGCCACGTTTTGGGGATATGGAACGTTGTGGTAACATAATGCTTGTACAGTGACTTGGCCGAATTGCATGGTTCAGCTTAGCATATGGTTGTAACAATAATAATAAAAAAAGATAACAGCTGAGATGATGGAATCGAATCGGTTACTTATCCCTCACGCTAAACTCTTAAATAGAGGAGGTTGGCCACCAAGAAGGGGGGCAGATTGTTTTGGAGCGTAGAGTATCGTTTCTCTGTTATGAGAAGCTTAGAGATCATTTTTGCTGCGAAGTGTCCAGATGTTGTGCTGTAGAAGTCGACATTCTCTGTTATATTTTAGCTTTCTTTATCTTTGAATGATGATTGTAATTTCGAGAGAAAGGTCTTAAAGATTTTGTACAGCATTCTGTTTACAGTTGCTGAAGTTGTTTCCAGAACCATTTTGTACCATTTTAAAAAGACTAATTGGAGAGGGACTCGGAGACGTATCCCAGTGGAGGGGGTGAACTCCGTTATCAACTTCTATTTGTGACGCTCTGATTTTGTGCTTCCCTATATCTGTTTATCAGTTTGTTTTCCATATGTTTTCAGTATTTAATTTCTATTAATACCGTTCCATTAATTAACCTGCTGAACGCATTCTTTTAACACAAAATTTTAATGCACACAAGTTGAGGTCCGATGGATCATGCCACTTGTCAGTTTGCTCTCCACCCAGTCTCCTCCACCAATTAACCAATAAACACTCTTTTAACAGCTTCCCTAAGCTGTTGTCTCATCATTTATTTATTTATATATAAAATATTCTGAATTTACATTAATATTCTTGACCCCACTGGATCATCACTTACAACTTAGCATAAAATTTAACACAATGTTCCTCAAATATCATTAAATTGTTTTTGCAAATTGGGGTATCTGACATACACACCCCCTTAAATTATAACATCGTCCTCGATGTTATTTATTCCTCATCCTCAGAGTTCCCCTGAAATAGAATTGGATATGCATCCCACATATGACTTTCCAATTCCCAGGTGGCTTCCTCTGGACTAAGGTGCTTCCATTGCACCTTCACTTGACCAATGGTGCGGTTTCGAAGTGAGATGTCCCTCTACTCGAGGATACATTCTGGTTCCACCAGAAAATATCCTTCAGTTTCCACCTGTACATCATTCCAATTAATAACATGAGTAGCATCATGTACATATTTTTTAATACATAAATGTGGAAAACATTATGAACTCATAAATTCGGTGGTAAGGCTAAATGATAGGCTACCTGTCCGATCCTGGACAATATTTCAAAAGGACCACAACATCGAGATGCTAGTTTGGCACAACTACCCAACCTCAGAGAACTCTTTTTGGGTCTCACCTTAATGAAAACATGTTCATCTACCTGGAACTCTTTTGGAGTTTGTTTAAGGTCTGCTTGACTTTTTTGTCGATCTTGCACAATTTTCATATTACCTTGTACCTGCTTTACAATTACTTCCATTTCTTTCAATAATTCAGGTCCTAATACTAACCTGTCCACTGGATTACTCCAAGAGATGGGAGTGTTACATTTCCTTCCATACAGAATTTTGAAAGGACTATACCTAGCTGAAGCTTGATAATGATTATTGTAAGCAAATTCTACCAGGTGTAAATAATCTTCCCATTTACCTGGCTGCTCCTTTACGTACATTCTAAGTAGATCTTTGTTACGGAGAGAAATTCCTATGGCTTGGGGTACCACAACAGACAGCTAGACTCCAGAAATCAATCTTTCCCAATATGCAATAGAAATAAAAACATCTAACACTAAAGGATCGAACCTCGTACCTTATTCCGGACAGTTGAAGTAGATCCCCATTGAGCTTTCCAATATTCAGCTTGAATTGTTATAGCGCGTCCTCAACAACAAGTAAACAATACAAGCATACTATATTTCATGGTGTTAGATCTATTCTATCATATATAATCAATAATGTAAAAGCATTTGACATATTCCAATGGAGACAATATTCATTCAAATACACATTACTGGACAGGAAAAGATATTTCTATTAATATGAATCAGAGATTACAAGTGACAACCTCTGACGGCACGTCTGCGAACCGGAGAAACTGAATCCCCCACTTGGGACTCCACCACCTCAATCCTCCATCACTCCGATAGCAAGCTTACTAGCAAAAGGAAAGCTTGGGAAGAACACAACAGTGCTCCAAGGGACAAAGGGATGCAGACTCAAGCATAAGTTCTGGCAACAATGGACTATAGTTTCGGTACTCTCAATTCTCTCTTATGCTTTCAATGTCTCAAGGGTTCCTTATATAGCTTTTCAAAGTGATACTGAAAGGTCGAATCCGTGCGATCTCATGGCATATGGAAGGCCAGGAGTCATATGAGTCTGATCCAAGTCAAGGAATGCTCCAAAGGATTTTGGATTATGTACACATCTCGATGTACGCGAATATAGAGGGAATATCCGCGTATGTACGTGGTTATTGGGGAAAAGGCCGCGTATATCATTTTTCTAATGTTTTTAGGGATGGTCAATGATACATCAAAAGACAAAAAGTGGTCCATAGGGGCTAATGAGTCTGCAGCGGGACAGGGGAAGGCCATACAATGTGTGATTCACATAGTGTGGTGAAATCCGCTATAACAGATGCCCCCTAATGTATGAGATTAGAGGGGTTATACGATGGCCGAAATACATTATAAGTCCATCCCAAAAGTGAAGTGATGAAGGTACCCAAATGGAAGACCAGCCACCCAATCAGCATAATACCATAATACAACTCTGCATATAACTGTGAATACATATAACAGTCCCGGACACATAAGAGTACAATGGCCATGAATAGGCATGAAACATGATAACACATATGTGGTCATCACCACGTACAATATACATAGATCAGAATCTCCATGATGAATATATACAAAGGACCATGATCTCCACATAGGCTGAAGATATATAACAGATCAAGATCTCCATAGTGGCTGGAAATGTCTGACATATACCGGAACAAGTCACGAGAGATGAAATCTCATGAACACTGGCATGATCAAGGAGGTAGCATATAGTGGATGCCACCAATCTGGAAGGTCTTCTACACACACCGCTACGAGTACATGTCCTACTATGCGAATAGAGGTGTCGAGGTCGAACATAGTAGTCCATCGTCTGATTACCGGTCATTGATGTATACCGTTAACAGACGCGAGATCACCCACCGATAATGAAAATGGGAATCAAGGTACTAGAGTGCAAACTAACAAGTGTGAATAAATGTGTTGAGGTCGAACACTTGAGAGAATCCATCGATCAGGGGACATTGATGTATTCCCAAAACTGTCAATGGCGAGAGAACCTGCCACAGATGACTGCAAGTCTCAAGGCACTCAAAATGACTCTAGATTCCAATCCCAGAATAAATGATCTGAAGTCGATAGGATGAAATCCGTTGGAAGGAGGGCATTAGGGTATCCCCCATCATCCAACATGAGGTACTCAGCAAAGCTGTATAATGTGGAAGGACTCGATCATAAGGTGCACAAACCAGTAACTGTACCGGGAATGGCCGACATACAAAGTCAAGATAACTGAGGAATGGCCGACTCAGGTTTCAACTTCCTTCGAACAAGAGCATAACGGCGTATGGTGACTAAAAGAAGGCAGCATAGACTCGATATACAAACTGGGACATCTCTATGACGCAGGAGGCATCAATAGAGGCTCCATAGGGACTGGAAGCTTAACTAGTCGGTGGAGATAAAACTCAGATAACGAGTACAACTCCTAAGTCAAACTATAACCCAACCAATGGATGTGATATATAGTGCTCTATTCGAAGGCGACACGACTCGACAGCTGCTAAAGACAATATCTTTTCTTGTCCGGATTTTTGGTTTTTTGATATTTTTGGTCTTTTTCAGTTATTTGAAAAGCTTGAAAAAAGAATAAACTAGCTTTATAGTTACAAACTAGGAGGAGACGAGTGTCATTTAGGGCAAACAAACTAGTTCCAAGTAGTGGAACATACCTATCTTCAATGCAAGGATACATGTGTAGGATATCGACACTCGGGGGAAAATCCCCTCCTGGTAAAAAGGGAATCAAGCTGCGAAGGATATAAATAAAGGCTCTGCATGGATGGACATGAGACAAGCTCGGGCTATATGGCTGAAACGCAATGTCAGGGGAGCCAGCATAAAGCTCAATAAGACAGGCAAAGCTCATGATAATGCATCCACAACTTGATACAAGGGGAGTCCGGGGGGTCATGGCCAGCATAAGATCAAGAGGAGTATGAGGCTCTTGCTAAATGTCATGGAAATACTATACAACGGACTCCCACACCCTAAAGGGGAAACATTGGCATGGGCACCAAATGCAAATAAGGTGCTAACTAGGGTACCCATGTAAGGTGAGGCTCTACCACTCATATCATGCCACTTCTATAGCAGCAAGAAGGTTCTGTGACATAATAAAGTGGGTTCGTACCTAAGGATATAGTGACATGGTCATAAGGTCATGCAAAATGCAAATGGTGGTGAGCCTAACCTATATGCCAGTGTAGACGTTATACCTGAGATCAGTATGAACGGGTCAATCCAAAGGCTGAAACGGCGCTGAAAATGGTCTTCTACATCACAGATTAGGTCAGAAACGGTCCAAAATGGTTAGAAACGGTCAAAACTATAAGAAAGGGGGTAAAAATTTTCAAATATTTGAAAAAGTTTCTATAAATAGTAAAAAATATAAATCATTTGAAACTTTTACCCATTGGAGCTCTGATTTTCAACTGCAAATTCCAGGAGATCTAGCCAGCGAAATTCACAACCGATTCTTCCAGGTATTTACTCATGTTCTCTGCTTGCATTTCAATACAATTTTTATAATTTTTCATGGTCAAATGAATTTTTAAAGGCCAAACTTACATCAGCGCTACGGCCCACGCGGGTATCGAGGCTTTTTCCCCGTATAGGGCTGGCTATATGCGAAAAAGGGACCAGAAACCGCATACATACACGGCTGTTTTCAAAACAGCCGCGTATGACGCTGCGCATAAGGATTTACAAGAATCTAATGGACATTTTGGTCAAATTCTCATGCAGGATGGTGCTAGAGTGGCAAGAACGCGAGCATGGTGACGTAGAGGAAGCAGTAAGGGCTGACAGAATGGCTCAAGAAGCTCTAAGAAGATGCGGACTCTATAAGTTTTGGTGCCTAGGTGGCTTGATGGCCAAACTGGGACTACTACAGATGCTTGTAGACTATTGGGATCCGGACTCAGAGTCCTTCCGGCTAGACAGTATGTCCCTCACCATTGAGGTGGAGGATATCTATTTTATCACAGGTCTATCACGGCGAGGTGAGATGGTGAACCTTCATGCCTGAGGAGGGCCAGGTCATGGGCTGACTATCAATGAGTACATAGATGTGTACTGCTACCTAGATACGGAGAAGGTGGGGAGCCAAGTTCCCACCAACGCTATACAGGTACTGGGCCTAAAGGCCATACTACTGACGCTGGGCAGGATAGTAGGCTTAGCATCACTCCATCAGGCCTCTCGGCCACTGATGTTCTATGTGGTGGAGTACATGACACCGACCATCTATGACTGGAGCACTTCACTACTGAGCAACATGAAACATTAGCTCAGCGAGTGCAAGGCAGGTAGGATACGGAACTTCGGGTTCAGCAGTATCTTGAGCATTTTTTTCTTCGAGCGTGTTTCAGGATTGAGCCCTAGAGTGGATGTTCTTCTAGACGGGGTTCGAGATCTAGCCCAACGATGTTGGGCAGACGTGATGCGCAGACTGGGGGGCGGTAGGGTGGCCAACCCTTATCCAGCAGACTTTTTTCCATGGTGGCGATGACAGATTGTTGCCATAGAGGACTACCCTTATGCAGGGATAGACTTCCGGGGAGACCCGAACATGCCATTACCACCAGGATCGGCATATGGAGACATAGGTAACGAATCTCGACCCTTACTCTTTTTAAAATTTTTGAAGTATTTAATTTTTTTTGTGTTTTCTTGATTATATGGAATCAAAAAGACATGTTTTTGGGTGACAATACATAGTGACATCTACCATTCATGTGCATATGTGGGACCACGGTGACCAGAGGGATTCCCACGTCATAGATGGAGGGGAAGAGGAGACGATATCACCGGTGTGGATGCAGAGCGAACGCTCCAAAGCATCCATACCCACTTCGTGTGACTGACTCACAGGATTCCCATGGCGCAAGTCGAGGACTTGCCTGAGGCTATGCAGAGACAGGTGGTGGTTGTACCACGCGCATGGGTGCGTTTATTCCGGCGGCTAGCTAGAGCCGTGGTGACATATCATGATCACAACCCTCATCCACCTCCACAGGACTAGACACCTGGGAGTGTATCTATTTTGTACTACCGTGTATATGATGGTGGCTTTCAAAGCCCCAATTTTGTATTATGACACTATGTATTACCACATTTTTGATGTATATAAAAAAGTTTTATGGCGATCAGTTTATTTATTTACATGCGTAAAATTTGTGTTTATGATTAATTTATAATGAATGAAACAAATGCCAATCTAACACATAGTTAGCATATGAGTCAGCAATTTGATTATAATTTCTTGGAATGTGTATATATGTTATGTTCTCAAACTTTCGTTCTAACAATCTCACACATAAGAATATCCTCAATAACGTCGGATCTCTAACATGGTACAAACCATTGAGCTGTGACACTACTAACTCTGAATCAAGACGTACCTCAAGAGAGAGAACACCATGCGAAATGGCATCCCGTAGAAGCTCGATAACGGCACTATATTCAGCAACATTGTTGGAAGATGGCCGTAGACATACACCTCCTGAAGACAGTACATGACCCATAGGAGTAAAGATCACCCAAGCAGCTGATGCTGAGTGTTGAGTGTGACGGCTTGCACCATCCGCGAATCCTATGTAGGTGGAAGATTCCATTGACATTTGCCACAAGAAATGGAAACTAATCACAAACCCGATCACGATAAACAAGACCTAACTATGCAAAAAAGTTGTACAATATTATACAACAAACAGCCTTGGTTAAAGATCATGCATAGTATTTTTTGAGATAGATCCCATTTCTAGGCTCCGCCAAGACTATCCCTTCGTAATCCACTAACTCGTAGGCACCCTTCTCTAACACATGCTTGACCACGTAAGGACCACGCCACATAGGATTGAACTTCCCTGCCCCCAAGGGTTCTTTCGATTGATCCCACAAAAGGACCAAGTCTCCCTCACTAAACACTCTCGAACAGACAGACTTATCGTATTGGGCCTTCACGCAACGCTTATTAACCTCTAGAGTCACCAAGGCATCTCTACGCTGCTCATCGAGTTGCTCAAGGTGAACCAAACGCTCCTCCAAAGGTGAAGTGTCTGGTAAGAGTTCCACGGCTAACTTCAACGAAGGAATCTCGCATTCAACCGGCAATATTGACTCCACTCCATGAACAAGCTGATATGGAGAAAAACCAGTGGCAATATTTACCGCGGTTCGATATGCCCACAAAGCAGGGTACAACATAATATGCCAATTCATCTTGCTTTGTGCGATGGTTCATTGGAGAATGGACTTAAGTGATTTATTCACTGCTTCAACCTGTCCATTCGCTTGAGGATAGTAAAAAGAGGAATGCTCTTGCTTATACCCTAACTTGGATGCCAACTCTTCCATCATACGGTTCTGAATGTGCGAGCCATGGTCAGTGACAAGATCTCTCGGAATCCCGAACCTAGAGATGATTTGGTTGAATACGAAGTGAGTGGCTGTCTCACCATCGGATTTTGCTGTAGGCATTTCCTCAGCCCTTTTCGTGAAGTAATCAATAGCCACTATAATGCGATGGTGCCCCCCAGCCGAAGCTGGGTTGCAATCCATAAAATCGAGCCCCCACTTGGTGAAGGGACCGACAGTGATAATAGGGTGTAACGGGGTAGGCTTCGAGCGCATATTACGTGCGAACACCTGGCAAGGGTGGCACCTCTTGACCGCTTCAATACAATCCTTGAAGATCGACGACCAGAAATAACCTGCTCTCAAAATATTTTGAGCTATAGAAAGCCCAGATAAATGACCACCACACGCCCCTCCGTGGCAATCATTAAGCACTACCTCAGCCTACTCATGAGTTAAACAACGTCGTAAAAGGGAATCTACTCCACGGCGGTACAAAGTATTGTCCACAATGAGGTAGTTCTTGGAAACGTGACGTAATCGACGTCATTCATCTCGCGAGAGGTGAGTAGGGGTCGTCTGCGTTTGCAAATATACTATGATATCACCGTACCATGAGTCAGCTGTTGAGATTAAGAAAATGTGTTCATCAACGAACGTATCTTCACATATTGACTCCTCAGCCTCCCTCAGAAAATCCGATATGAGCTCTGCAAAGATTAAATATTTCTTTGATTTTGCCGAAACAAATTCGAGATCAAACTCTTGCAGGATGACAATCCATTTATTATACTTTCCCCCAATCATCCTACGTGTGAGGACGAATTGAAATGGATTGACATGGGAAATGACTAAGGTTTGGCGAAGGAGAATATAATGTCTCAAATGCTGCACCGCATGTACGGTAGCTAAGGCAAGCTTCTCGACATGAGAATAACGAATCTCTGCGTCAATAAGGTTTCGGCTCAGATAATATATGACATGCTCCTGGAGCTCCTCATCCTCCTGAACCAAAACCATCCCAATCGTCTCTAAAGACACAGCCACATATAATAGGAAATCACGGCTATAATCCGGAGGACTAATCACCGGGGCCGATGCTAGGGCTCGCTTAAGTGCATCGAAGGACTCCTGGGCTCACTCATCCCATTCAAAGGGAGTATCCTTCTTCAAGAGACGCATGAAACCTCTAGTCAAATTGGAAAAATTGACAACAAATCTTCGTAGGAAGTTTGCCATGCCTTGCAAACACTGAATATGATGAATATTTCGCGAGGGAGACAACTGAAGTATTTCCTCCACCTTCAAGGGGTTGACTCTTATACCCTCTTTTGAAACGATAAATCCTAACAAACGACTTGATTTCACACAAAAGATGCACTTATGAGGATTTAATCTAACAGCATAGTGCCGGCATCTTTCAAACACCAATCTCAAGTGATAAGAATGACGCATCCTCATGCGAGAATGAGCAGCGAGGTCATCCAAAAATACTTCAATAATGGACTTGAGATCGTGGAAAATCAAGGTCATTTCCCGCTGAAATGTAGCTCCGGCATTTTTAAGGCCGAAAGGCATTTTTCGATACGCAAATGTTCCCCAAGGACAAATAAATGCGGTCTTATGTTGGTCCTCAGGTTTAATTTGAATCTGATTATACCCGGAAAAGCCATCCATAAAGGAGAACACCTCGTTACCTGCACACTCATCCAAAATCTGATCTATAAACGGTGTGGGGAAGTTATCCTTAGGATAGGCACGATTTAAATCACAGAAATCAGTGCATATACGGATCGCTCCCTGCCTCTTATCCACGGGAACGGGGTTTGAAACCCACTCTATCAAGGGAACGGGATAGATGAAACCAGCTTTCAATAGCTTCTCTATCTCTGCTTTTATGGTGGGTGCTTTCCTAGGATTTACCGTGCGTAAACGCTGTCGAACAGGCTTAGCGTTGGGGTAAGTCTTAATCTCGTGTTCGACAATCCAAGGGTCAATTCCTGGCATCTCATTGTAAGGCCAAGCAAAAATATCACGGAATTCCTTGAATAGCTCGGTATACTCTCGAATCTCATCTTGGGAACAATCCGCCCCAATGTAGACATTCTCAATTGTACCAGGATTGCGAGAAATGTTGATAGGCATAGTTGACGATATGTTCGCCATGTTTCCATCAGCCATCTAACCAGGAGAGCTTAATGGAACCATGGGTCTACCAACTTTCTGACTAAGAATCTCCCTATAATCCTCATGCTCCAAAAGATCAAGCTCTGGAAGGAAATATGATCTATGATGAAGTTCCTCCCATGGTGGCTCAACTCCCGACATAGCCTCAATAATCGCTTCATCTGAAGGGAAAACTATATCAAGGAAATCGTGGGCATGAGAAGACTATACTGCCCATGCCGGCACCACATAGGGGTCTTCCTCCTCCATCCGTGAAGAGGAAGAACAAGGATTTGCAGCAGACTGGAGATTAGCTTGGTAAGATATCATGACTGCAGGAAACGGCATGCTTGTCTCAATGGGCTCACTTGAAGGACTCGATGAAGGAAGAATCCAAGGATCTCCCATATGACTTGTGTGAAAAGGCACCGATCTCGTAGACGTCGAAGCACCATTGAAACTAGATCCTATCATGAGGACAGGCGCAGGACAACTAAAGGTTCCCATGAGGGACGGATACATGCCTACACCCACACTCCCAGTTGCCGGCTGGGAATGTTCAACTTTTGGAACCGAAGCCTCCGAAGATGCACTAACAGGTGGATTCTTGAATTCCATTTGATCAATCGTTACAATCTTCCCATTATGAGGAAAGCATACAACGCGAAATATGGAAGATGCAATGGCTTGCATACTATACATCCAGTTCCTTCCTAGTAAGAGATTGTAGTCAAGGGGCACATCAACCACCTCGACCTCTATCCCAACGGTCTTCCCTCCCAAATGGACTTTAAGAGAAGGAAGGATACCATGTGGCCTAAACGATCTCCCATCAAAAGCAGTTAACATGGTCGTAGATTTTGACAACTCAGGAGAACCAAGACCCTTCCAACAAGACAAAGACATCACAGAAGCAGCAGCGCCCTCGTCAATCACAGTGCGCTTGACGATCATATTAAGACATTCTACATGCACCAAAAGGGACACTTAGTAGGGCAAGCGAGGTTGATGTCCTGCGGTTTCAAATTTGATCACTGAGGAAGAATCATCACCATTCACACCAAGAGCAGAAATCAAAGCCTTCCTTTGCGACAGACAACTCTGAAGCACTTCCAATGCAGACATTGCACAAGGAGTATGACCCAAATCCTCGACAACTGAATAATTCTGGGCTGCTCGTGCATTTGGATTATGCCCCGAACGCTTAAGTACCCCCTTAGGAATGCGAGGTGCAGCCTCAAGTTTATCCACAGGTTTCTCAATGCGCAAAGGAGTTCCTGGTGGATCAGGTTCTTTACCTGGGTTGGGTTGTGACGAAGTATAATATTTCGCACTCGTCACAAATTTTGCGGCACGGACCATATTAATGCACCCACAACCACTAGTTTCAGGTGGATCTTCATCACTAGATTGATCATGGGACTTCGAGTTCATATTCTGGTTATGTGGTAAAGGGTTCATTAACACAGCTGGGCCCTGTGCTATGAACTTCGAAGCTTCATCCATCCTAGGGAACAATTAAGTGAGGTGATCATCCTTACATAGCTTGCAAGGAAACTTAACCTTACGTTTATTCTGCTTGTCCCCCCCAGCATTTTTATTGTTCTTGTCATTATTGTTGGAATTCTCATTCTTATTCCCACCCTTTTTATTATTTTTACCCTTTTTTCTATTCCGTCCGGGTTGCTGGTTACCCTTCTGGTCGGACGATTGCACAGCAAGTACATTCGCCGATTGGGCAGGCTGAGACGAAGCCGTAGCTTGTCCCGAGGCAGATTGGTTGATTGACAACTGAGCAACTTGTTCCACAACCGAACCTGCAGGTTTCTTACTTGCACTACCCACAATGCCATCGGCATGTGGTCCAGGTTTGACCTTGGGATCGAAACTAGAATGAGGAGCGTAGGGTATAATCTCATATAAAAAACCAGACTGAGCATAGATCAAGTCTAGTTCCTACGCCCTAAATATTGCTTGTTCCTCATTCTGCACTCTGGATGTGGAAACATCCTTCGTGATATATGGCAATAAATATTTGAGGAACAACTCAAGGAGGAACTCCGGCGGTATAAAGGCTTTGATTAATCACTTATGTCTACGCCACTCCTGAATATGATCAGAAATATGGGTGGCTTTATCTTGCCGAAATGTCGACAAGAGTTCAGTACCAACATCATAGCACACTGGTAGCTGGAAGTGGTTAAGGAAAGTCATCGCAAGGTCGTCGAACAAAGTAAAGGCACCCCTAGGTAAATCTATATACCATTTCGCCGCAGGCCCTGTAAGGGTGCGTTGAAATAATCTCAAATGGACTGAGTCCTGATGCAATGAATTGGAAGAGCACCATAGGTGGAATGTCGTAACGTGTTCACTCGGATCCTCTCCTAGTTTGCCTTCGAACTTAGGGATGTCTGAAGGAAGCTTGGTAGGGACAGCCGGCCAAGCCGGGTCATGAGCCACAGGGTCGTTCGTAAGTCTTGATGAGTCAGGTAAATTGAGTGTCGTGAGGAAAGGGAGCCTAGGATGATGAGGTCTATGGATCGCTCCCTGGTTCATATAGGATTGATTACCACCATGACCTTGGCCATAGTGACCTCCTCCTGTATGACCCATATAGGGTGGCGTGGAAGTAGCATAATGAGGTGGACCTTGACTAGTAGGAGCTACAAAGCCATAGTTAGGAGAATAAGCAGGTTGTGAATACCTGCCTCCATAAGGTGGAGAGACCTACCCATACTGCGTCCCATAGTAGGGTCCATAGGTCATCGCTTGCGATGCCCCATGGGACACTCCATAGGTAGGAATATACGTTCCGAAAGTAGGAATATACATACCGGAAGTAGGGATATACGTCGTGGAAGTAGCAATCTGACCTCTAGATACATGAACATAACCTCCCGAAACCACAGGTGGTATGTAGGCTTGAGACACAATTGGTCTAGTAATCGCATTACGGATCTGACTCGTAGCTACGTGCCGACTCGAAGGACCACGTGAGTAAGGTGGAGGGTTTACATTTGAAGAACTTGAAAGCGAGGATGAAGGAATCTCTGTAAGAAGAAATGTACTAGTGCCTATCATCACTCGTCTGGAACCTGGTATCCCTATCGGATCACTAACTCTAGACCTAGGAGGTATATAAGATGGAGCTTCCACCACTGGGATGGAAGGTGCAATGTGACTAGTACTCCCAAACCTCTCCGCAAGGTAAGGCATGGGATTGCCCCCAGGCATAGTGCTAGGCTCACAGTCGAATTCAACATGAAATGTCAAATCGTGCATAGGAAAACCAGTCGTAACATAACTATCGTAGCTAGTTCTAGGAGGGTCAAAGTGAGTCTTGGCATCATCCGGCATTCCATACCGGTAACGGGTCAATGGGGAATCTGCCCTAGTATGAGTAGGTCTATCATGAAAAGATCCTATCTGGGAAATCACAGGACTGATCTCAGCTAGGTCAGGTGAGGGATCGTATGTAGGAGTAAGTTCCCCATCGTCAATACGAATAAGAGGAGGTGGCTTAGGAATAGTCTCTAAATGATCCTCCATGGTGTGTGAATCAGTGTGTGACATAGTCCGCCTGGACAATCTAGGCCCCTCTCCCAAAGGAGGAGGAGAAGTGGAAGGTGGAAGTCTTGCTAACCGACGAGAACGGCGCGGAACCGCACCCGAATCCACAATGACTCAACAAAAAGCAAAGACTCTCTATTTACATCAACCCTAGGCCAACTAGCGTGGACAGAGCAATCACTATAAAATCTAAAGCCAAAGGCAAGAAAACAAGGGCTAGATAAGTGAGCTCCCGAATGTGGCTGGTATGTCTCGCCTATGAGAGGCTTGAGAGGCCCTTGTCACCACAAGCGGAGGTTCGAAACCAATTATTGTGGCCCTCAGCTTCAATGTGTAAAGCAACTGTGCTGTTCGACCCCAACCTAGCCAGGACACATGCAGAATAACCTCTACACGTACCCCCTCGATATCCTAGGTAAGGTCACTAAGGTCACCTCAATATAATCAACGCTCAGGCGGACAGTCGTAGGCGGGATTGACCATATGGGCAGGGTAGCAAAGCCCAAAACTCCCGAAAGAGCCCCCATATATGAATACAATCCTGGCTATATCGTCGGTGCTACACAGTTACCAACCAGGGGTTATCCCGATCAACAACTGCTCACACTGCCTAGTGCTTGACTCCCTTTTGAGAGGAGCTTCCTGAGAACGCTGGTTATATAAAGGATTTCACACACTCCCTGGACAGACACCTAGTTGTTGTTGTTTAGTGATCTTGGAGAATTAACTTTCAATGAACTATTCCAAGATCCTAAAACCTAATCTTGTTGGTGCACCCTAGAAAAGAAAAGAGTGTAATTCATTTTAATTAGCGTTGATTTTAGTTTGGCTTTATTACTCAAAAATAGGATATGGTCGTGCAACTAATGGTGTTATGACGCAACAAGAAGTAAAATGCACACCTAACAATCAATGCAAATGCATTGTGTCCATGAAAACAGGGTATGCGTACTACATGAATGCACAATTTCTTCTTCAAATGCTGAATGCAAATTTCGCTATATGAATTCCTAACTATTACTCCAAAGCAAATCTAGATCTAATGCAAGTACAATGCAAAGTGCAAAATGCAATGCATGATGATAAGCAAATGTTTTTGGATTTTTTGAAAATAAAGAGATACAAAAAGCAAAAGAATGATTTTAACCACCCCAGACTCTGCAAGCACACATAAACAGCATTCCAGCAAAGCACTAAGGCAAAAGGACTCTAATGCACTAATCTCAAACAAAAAATCAAAGACTCCATGACAAGAACTTTCCTAAAAGAAAAAATTTAGGCTAAAAAAAAACATTTCTGGTCAGAAACAGAGGTATTAACAGACTCAGGTAGTGCCAAAGGAGACTCAGCAACTAACAGAATTCACCCAGCAATCCAATATCTTCCACAAAAAGGTAAAAACCAGGGTATACGCGACTGTGCGCAGTGAACCCGCGTGTATACGCGACAATCCCAGGGGAAACCGCGTGTATACGCGACTGTAATGACAAACCCACGTACAGGAAGAAAAAGATGCACAAATTAAAGGCAAACAGACAGGATGAGACTAAATTCACACCAATCAGGCTCTACCAGGTATACATGCCCCCATACCCGACACAGAAACAAGAGAGAGAGAGCAATTCAAATACATTGAATGCCAAGAAATCAACCCCCAAAGGACAATTACTAGGAACTCCCCAGCGGAGTTGCCAATTCTGTTATGGAGAGAAATTCCTATGGCTTGGGGTACCACAACAGATAGCTAGACTCCAGAAATCAATCTTTCCCAATATGCAATAGAAATAAAAACATCTAACACTAAAAGATCGAACCTCGTACCTTATTCCGGACGGTTGAAGTAGATCCCCGTTGAGCTTTCCAATCTTTAGCTTGAATTGTTATAGCACGTCCTCAACAACAAGTAAACAATACAAGCATAACA
>LPNX011001417.1:29919-77462 GCA_001517045.1 Pseudotsuga menziesii | reverse complement strand
AAAGGCAAGCTTGGGAAGAACACAACAGTGCTCCAAGGGACAAAGGGATGCAAACTCAAGCATAAGTTCTGGCAACAATGGACTATAGTTTCGGTACTCTTAATTCTCTCTTATGATTTCAATGTCTCAAGGGTTCTGTTCAGGCCTGGAAATTCGCAGGCGGCAACAGTAAGGGATTCTCCCCAATCAACGTTCCCAACTAGCCCGTTGACTGTTTGGAATAGGGAATCCGTCCGGTTTGCGGTCCGGCTACCATAGGTCAAGAAACAAATGAAGGCTTTACCGGTTGTGGCCCGCCCCACCGAGTTTTTGTGTTTTTTTCCTTTAATAAATGAAATGCAAGTGCCTAAATAAATGCAGGGTGATCAAGATGTAGGGAGCAGTCACAATGTGATGCGCAGGTTCTTACCTCTCGTCTTGTGCTCGCAAGCAACCAAATCAGATACAATAAGAAATAAAGTAACTATCTAATCTATCCCTAGGGAGCAGAATTATCATGTTGGATGAATAATACAATCAGTACATGCATTGTGAAATGTTTCAGATAGCTAAGACTTTCTTCCAAAACACATGAACACTCTACAAGATACTTCAACAACCAGATAGCTGATTATTTATGAACAAGCCAATATTACTCACCATGGAAAACCGCATCACAAAAAATAAACTTAAGAATATCCCAGCAAGAACATAGGTTCAGAAATCAGAACATTCTCACAGTTAAAGAGTCATAGCTGAAAACGAAATAGTTCCTCTTCACATAGCTAAATTAAATACAGGTGATGTATTCCATATTACACCACTTCCAGCAAGCAAAGTTTGCAGTCTCTCATGTAAAACAAAGTAGTTTCTCTTACAATAGATGGTTTACAAAATTTCCCAGGGAAAAATCCCCCTGTCTCATTCCTACTTTCAGATATTTAAACTGCCATTTGTGACCCTTCGGGCTTCCCCTAAACGTGTGTCTTTCCAATTGCCAAAACGTTCCTGATCCCCCATCTTTCAACGCACATTCATGATTGGTTGGGTAACTTCCGGGCCTTTCAGAACTCCGCGTTTGCTGTTAAACGGTCCGTATTTCTCCACGCCGTGGCGTTTTGATCGCTCCTCCGCGCTTACCTGCAATTGATCGACAAGCATCATCCACTGGGGTTACGTTATAAAACAAAATAGTCAGATCTACTCATGAAACAACCAGCCCGCAAGGAAATCACCAGGCGCCGATACCACTACCTCGACCATGGCGGGAGACTTACTGGTGGCTCAACAATACTTACGTCGGACGGGTAGACCACTCCACAGGCGGGAAACATCATTAATCGGACGTCGGAAGGATGGTACATCGGAAGTTGAAAGGATCTCCCAGCCGAAACGGCAGATGAGACAAAGGTTGGAGACAAGTGATGAGGGCAGGAGGAGGATAAGTCAGACGTCGACAGACATTAGAATCGGAAGCTGAGAGGATCTCCCAACCGCAACGGCGGACGAGTCAGGGCTACGGGCAAGCGACTTAAGGTTAAATACGAATCGGACATCGATGAGATCTAGAGAGTCGGACGCTAGAATGATCTGAGGGCCGCAACGGCGGCGGAACAGAAGACTAACGGCTTCCAATCTGAAATTAAAAAGAGGCCTGATCGCAAGAAAAAATCAAATATTCAAACAGTTTTAAGGATCAGGCACAGCTGGGTTCGTTCTTTCTTCGAAAAGGCAACTCTGAAAAACAAAAATTTTCCTTTTCTTCGACCAGAAAACCAGACATCCACGACTCAATCCGAAACTGAACAAGGCATAAGTAAACCAGCTGACATCCACTTTCAAAGTAAAACCAAAAGAAAAACGCCTGAGAGGCTCAAGAGTTTCATGACCCAACCAAGCAAAAATGATGAGGAGGGGCCCATAATTTAAATAAAGTAAATTTAGGGAGAACAGTTGCGGTAGCAACAGGTTCCTTATATAGCTTTTCAAAGTGATACTGAAAGGTCGAATCCATGCGATCTCACGGCATATGGAAGGCCAGGAGTCATATGAGTCGGATCCAAGTCAAGGAACGCTCCAAAGGATTTTGGATTATGTACACATCCTGATGTAAGCGACTATAGAGGGAATATCCGCGTATGTACACGGTTATCGGGGAAAAGGCCGCGTATATCATTTTTCTAATGTTTTTAGGGATGGTCAATGATACATCAAAAGACAAAAAGTGGTCCATAGGGGCTAATGAGTCTGTAGCGGGACAGGGGAAGGCCATGCAATGTGTGATTCACCTAGTGTGGTGAAATCTGCTATAACAATCTTCCAGTACCTAATTTACTCTTTCAGTCTGTCCATCAGTTTGAGGATGGAAAGAGGTACTAAAATTTAACGTGGTATTTAATCCTTTAAACAAAGATCTCCAGAAGTTACCTATAAATTTAGGGTCTCGATCTGAAATTATGACCTTCGGTATTCCATGCAATCGATTTTTTTTTAAAATAAAATATCAGCTATATTTGCAGCTTTATAAGTAGTTTTTACAGGTATAAAATGGGCTTCTTTACTCAATTTTTCAACCACTACCATTATGGAGTCATTTAAGTTCTGATTTTTGGGCAGTCCAGTAACAAAATCAAGGCTATTTATCTCCCATTTCCAGCTAGGGATAGGCAAATGCTGAATTATCCCAGCTGGATGCTGATGTTCTATTTTTACTTGCTGACATTCAAAGCATCTAGCAATATATTCTGCCAGTTTAGTCTTCATGTTTGGCCATAAATAATCTTTTCTTAACATGGTTATAGTTTTCTGATAACCTAGATGCCCTGAATAAGGAGTTTTATGAATTTCATCTAAAATTAATAACTTAATCTTAGGTACATTAGGTACATATATTCTGTCTTTATATAGTAATAATCCCTTTTCATTCAAGTTGTACCCTGTACTTAGACTTTCTATTAGATTTTCTTTTGCTTTTGCTTGTAACTTTAGGTAATTTTCATCTTGTTCTATTCCCGCTTTAAGTTGTTGTTCCAAATTTGTTGTATAAGTGCGGATAGCTATTGTAAAATTCACCTTTGCATTTCTACTTAATGCATCGACAACTTTATTCTCCTTTCCTTTGATGTGTTGAATTTCAAAATCATATTCACTTAGAAAAGCTAGCCACCTACCTTGCCTAGCATTCAGGTTAGGTTGATCTAACATATATTTTAATCCCTTATTATCCGTCATTAAGATAAACTTTCTTCTACTTAAATGATGACGCCACATATTTAAAGCATGTATGACAGGAGCTAATTCTAATTCATAGGTCGCATAATTCTTTTCATGAATCTTTAATTTCCTAGACTCATAAGCAATGACATGTCCTTCTTGAGTCAATACTCCACCTAAACTATCATTGCAGGCATTCGTACATACTATAAAATCTTTATTAGGGTCAACAATTCTTAAAATTGGTGAGCTGGTTAATAAGGTTTTTAACTTTTAAAAACTATCTTTGCACTTCTGATTCCAATCAAATTTCTTTCCCTTTTTCTGCAAAGAGGTTATCGGATTTGCAATTCTCGAAAACCCTTCAATGAACCTTTGGTAATAATCGGTAATCCCCATGAATGATCGGACATCAGTTACATCTTTTGGGACTGGCCAATCTCCAATTGCCTTTATCTTTTTGGGATGCTTCTTTAGTCACCACATGACCTAAGTACTAGATTTTATCTTTAAAGAAGTTGCATTTACTAAATTTCACAAAAAGTTGATGTTCTTGTAACTCTTGCAAGACAAATTTTAAGTGTTCTTTATGTTTTTCTTCAGATTTCAAATAAATTAACATGTCGTCGATAAATATGACCACAAATTTATCCAGATATTTGTGCATTACATTATTCATTAGACACATAAAAACAACTGGAGCGTTAGTAAGTCTGAATGGCATAACGACAAAATCGTAATGTCCATTTCGAGTTCTAAAAGATGTCTTCATCTTTAATTTTGACTTGGTGATATCCAGACCATAAGTCAATCTTTGAAAACACCGTGGCTCCATGTAGTTGATCAAACAGATCATCTATGCAAGGTAACAGGCATCTATTCTTGATATTCATCTTATTTAATTGGCGATAATCTATGCATAGTCGTAGAGTTCCGTCCTTTTTCTTAACAAAGATGATAGGTGCCCCCCAGGGAGACACATTGGGTCTAATGTAATTCTTATCAATAATTTCTTTTAACTGTGACTTAAGTTCATTTAATTCGAGTATATTCATTCAATAAGGGGCTTTTGAGTTGGGCACTGCACCAGGTACCAGTGCAGGCACCAGGTAAAATCTAATTCCCGCTTTGGAGGCAGTCCTGAAATTTCTTCCGGAAATACATCTGAATATTCCTTTAGAACTGGTATATCCTCCAATTTTAATTTATCTATGTTTTTTAGGTTTTCTTCATTGGTTACTATTACTGCATAAGCCTTACAACCTTTCCTAATAGCTCTCTTAAGCTGCATAGCAGAAATATGCCTTACGGCTGTTTTCCTAGGGATTCCCTTTACACTTATTAATTTTCCATCGTTATTTATACAAGTAAAGGTTTTATCAAAGCAATTCAAGACCACCCGATGCTGCTCTAACCAATCCATACCAATTAATATATCATATGAACCTAAAGGTAGTACATTGAGCTTAACAAAAGTTTCAAATTGATCCATAGTTGCTGCACAATTCTTTACAAAGATAATTACCTTTCTCTTTACACCAGTAGCTAACTGAACTAACCAAGAACTTGCAAACTTTTCAATTCGAAGTTTACACTTTTCTACCAAGTTAGGAGAAAATAGCTTAAAATAGCTCCTGGATTAGTTAAAATAGATATGGGTATTTGATTTATCTTACCTTCCACTTCCATCATGGAAGTTTGATAGTCTGCTTGCTGATTCTCTAATGTTGCATTGATCCTAAGCATTGTCCTTGCTAGATCACCAACAGTCATCTCCTCCTGTATTGTGTGGATGTTACTGACAGTCTTCTTTTAATTGGGATAAACTGAGGCATAATGTAGACCATTGCATTCCCAACACTTTATGGGTTCTTTTCATTCAAAGTTCTTTGTGTAGTTACTGTGATTGTTAGTGGACTCTTTATTCTTTTGATTTTTCTGATTGGTCTGTGAATTACTTTTATTCCCATGGAAATTCTTATTAGGAAAATTTCTGGTGTTATTATTTTTAGAATTTCTATTAGTGACAAACTCTTTCTTCTTTTGATCAAAGTTATTATTCCTTTTGGCCTTCCAGTTGGCCATACTCTCCTTTTTACGATTATGTTCATAACATAAATTCACTTTTCTCATGGCTTCTTCTAGGGTTTTTGGATGGTCATACTCAATCCTATCCTTTATATGATAAGGTAAACAACCAAGAAACCACTGTCCCTTAGGTTTATCATCCACAATGTATGGTACATACCTAAGCAAACTTAGAAACTTACTATTCAGTTCTTTCATATTCATTGTACCTAGTTTTAACTCATAGAATTCTTTAGCCCTTTATTCATAGTACTGTTCAGATAAAAATTTATTCTTGAAGTATTTCTTGAATGTGCTCCAATTTATGTTTTTCTCTCTCACACCTTTCACTCTTTTTAAGTCCTGCCACCATATATCAGCTTTCCCTGTAAGATTATAAATAGCCATCCCAGCCTTCAGTTGATTAGAATAGTTATAAATATGGAAGTATTTCTTCATCTCAGATAGCCATGATTCCGCTTCCTCCCCCTTTTCAGTTTCTCCATTAAAAGTTGGAAGCTTGATCTTCTTGAACTCCCCAGAGATTTCTTCATAAGGTTTATATTTTGTTTTCCTAGTATGGTGGTTATCCTCACTATTGTCACTAGTATAATGAGAGTTATGTTGATCACCATATACTTCGGAAGATGAGCTACTTTCATTTTTAATATGTTTAGTCTTTGTATACTTATGTTGATAACCTATATCTTCAGAATCAGCTCTTTTACCCTTTCCTTCAGTATGAAATCTTTCTATTAAGATCTGATTCAGCTCCTCCTAAGCTCTCAGAATCCTCTCATTTTCTTTCTTGACTGATTCCATTTCTGATTTTAATTATTTAACTGTTTGTAGTAGTTCGGAAGAATTATTGGTTATGTCTTCTTGTATAGGTTCTTTTTGTAGATTATCTCATTCAGTGTAAGGAGATTCATCTATTGCATATTCTTCCAATCTTTCCATACCTGTCATTAACTCAGAAACAAATTTCTCTGTGTGTATCATTCAAAGAAAACAACATCAGCATAATTATTTAAATTTACAGTTCCATATAAGCAAGTTGAGCTTCATTAAGGCCTAGTGTTTGAACCTTGTGCTCTGATACCACATGTAATAACCTAAAATTTCGTAAAAAATTAAAATTTTTAAAGTGACATAAAATGTCTTAAGTTGCAGCTTAGTAACTGCTAGCGGTTAGCAGAAAATGAAATAGTTGAACAAAAGTTAAGGCTTTGTTTAAATAAAAGAAATCTGTACATAAGGATGTAATCTTAAACACATGTGTTAATTTTATTAATGACTTAACAGCTTTAATTTTCAACTGTGTTAGAAAGAGGACTTGCATTTAGTTGCTGCTAGATATATTGATGATTTACTTTTATCAAGTAGGTGAGAAATCTTGTTTGAGATTGGGGCTTACTTAGCGTTCTGTTAACTCAAACAGACTGCTGGTTCTTACAGGTTTAGTAGGTAAGCGTAAGATCATGTAGGTGTTTAATTTAAATTCGTCAAGAAAAGTACTTTCCTAGAATGTTAAGATGCTAGTAGAAGAAAAATATTATTTAATTTGGTAGTCTCTAAGGAGGTAAAGTAAATTTTCTTTCGTTGTTTTGAATCTGTGACATTATTTATATCTAAGGCCATAATGACCTTTCATCATAGCATAATCAATGTTTTTAAAAGAGCAAGTTCTCACCAAGATTCCTTCAGTCGTATGGTGTTTATCTTTTACAAATTTATAGTACATGGTCATTTATAAATTCCCATAGTGAGCACAGAGCTCATGGTTTTGGTTCATGTTTACTTCAACTGATTAGTAATTTTTGCAGCTATTTTTACTTCAATACTCAAGTGTACTTCTCTTTATGCATTAACATGTTCCTATGTTTTTTGATTGTAAAGTTTACAATGAGTGATTAGCTTCTTATGAGAAACTCTCCAAATAAAGCTAGTCTTCAATTTTCTTGAAGACTCCCTTATTTATCAGCATCAAGATTTTGTGTGGAGCAGTGTAAGGCTTTTCCAATTTACAAAAAGTCATAAACTATATCATATCTATACCCTATTTTCTTTTACTAGTTCTAAAACAATACCACACTTGTTCAATTTGTTTGCAAGTATGAATATCTTCTTGGATCAATTAATAGCCAAGTTGTGTTCATAGTACTAAAATTATAACCATGATACAATTATTATTTCAATGTTATAATAACTATGTTAACTTGTAACCTAACAATATTAAGTTATAATGATTAAGTTAACTTAAGTCATAAGGTAGTATTACCTACCTATCATCTACTATAATGTAGTTGAAACGATGGAAAACAAACCTTATAAGTTTTCAATCCAATACTATACTAGTTTCCATGGCATAATATATTTGATAGCTTGATTTTTATTATTAGCAATCATATGAACTAGTTTATTATAATCAATAGCATGATTTTTATTATTGGCAATCATATGTTATAAGGTTTTGGCAATGATAAGTTTTTAAAAAATTTGTGCAGTGCTGACATTAGAATTCGACCCACACTTGTTGAGATTTTTGGAAGGGCACATGGAAAGGGATTCCTCCATATGTTGGTTGACTTATATTGTTGTAACCCTACTCCTTTGCATTTTTGGACTGAGGGTTTTCCTACTTGCTGGCCGAGTTGTGAGCTTGCGTCCATGAGAGGCCTGCAACCTCCTTGATCGTTGGACATTTTAGTTTGCAATCCCATAATGTGAATCTTTGGTATCATGGATTAAGGTTTGGGTTCTCTGGTAAGTGAAGAATACACTGTGAGAGTGGTTGTTGGTTTCTTCAAGTGGCTCAAATCCTGTAATGGTCTTACTCCTGTAACTGCTCGTCCATTGCTTTTGCATTGTGAACTTGAGTCGGATTCCTTGTTGTCTCTGTCACAGAGTTGGCTTTAAGGGTTCTTGATTTTCAGTTCGGTGCCATGAAGCTGGTGTGGCCATTTGTTCTCGGCTTCGACTTTCAGTTTCACAGGTAACTTTACCTATCTCCTTTTCTCTTTACAATTTAATTTACCTTACTAGGGTTTTTATCATTTAAGCAAACATAGTTTAAATGTTGTGTTAAATTGGTTTTACAGGCTCTTTGTACCAGCTCCAGGCTATGGGTGGAAAATCAAGCTCATGCATGAGTCTAATTCGTGGGCTTCCATTTGGTAAGCCCCGGTCCCATCAAGGGTTCTCCCTGCGTGCGGTTTGGGTTGTTGGAAACGGTTCCTGTGGTGGATACATGGCTTCGGTTCTCTTGTTGGTTAAGATTTTTAGTTTGTTTAAAGTATATCCATGTTTTATTTAAAACCCTCATGATACTTTGTGCTAGGGAACACAGGCTCTTGAAGCCGCGATGTAGATATGGTTTTTATATGAAGTTTTTAGCCTTACGGCTTAAACAATGTAAATGTTTTTGTTTAAGTTTAAAAAGAGCCCAGCTCTGAACTCAGAGATGCTTATTGGCCTCTGTCTAGTGTTACTTCAATTTTATAGTGAGCTTAGTAAAATGAAGACTGTGAAAACAGTCGGGTTGTAAAGTGAGCTGGGTTTTACTTCTCCTGTCAGTAATGTATCTTGTTATAGTTTAATATGAAATATTTTTGTGCATATTTCGGTTTTAATAGCAGGCTTGGGTTTCGACCCTTCGACTCTACAGGCTATAAGCCTATCCTTGAATAAGAATTTTATATTTACGAATGGTTACTATTATTGGTTTATTTTGTCCATAATTTACATATGTATTGTTTTCATTAATACTATGTATTATAATGAATTTTAAAGCATTGTTTATGAGATGATATTTAATTCTGGGACTCGGCTTTTTAAGGGTTAAACTACTATATAACCCTACAATTTTATAATGTCCTTGTTTATACTTAAAGCATTCTTAACTCTGTTTAAAAATAGGGATAATGGATGATAATATTACTTATAGTTATTAGTTTGATGCTAGCTCTGTTTATTTAATAATTCTTAAACAATTTTTACAGTCTTGTTGCTAGTTCTTAGTTAAGAAATAATTAGGGTTTTAGTGTAGCATACTTGAAAATTAGGATATTGTTATCTTTCAGTATTTTCTGTAGTTTCAAAAGGATTATAGAAGAGTCCTTTTATTTTATATAAAGACACTGAGTGTTTGGAATTTTAATGTTTATAAATTGTTTACAATTTCTTTTCATGGGGTTTTAGATGGTAATCTACTTACTTTACTTATGTTAAACCATAATATCTATATTTTTTTCAGAATACTAATAATGGAATTATTTTTATAATAATATAATTATTGTTCTCTTTCATACCTATTTTTTTGTTTAATTTAGCTGAAGTAAATAAATACAGACAATATTTAGTGTTAGTTTTTCAACATTAAGTTAGCATTATTAGGATCTTTAACTGAGAGAATAACAAGTACAGTAATCAAACACAAGAGACAATGAACACAATGTTTTTCCTCGGGGAAACCATAAAGGAGAAAACCCCACAACTTCCTCAGAGATAGAATCAGCACCAAAACAGTAAGTGATCTCCCAACAACAGTAATCTTCTTCTTGACTAGCCCCAGTGTCTTCTCCTTCCTCAACTATGCGCTATACTTGAGTGTGTGTGAGGTGTGTGTTAAATAGAGATCCCAACTCTCTATTTATACTAATCCCGACATGACTAATACCCTACTAAGGCCGACCTCTACTTGGAGAGTCTAATAACCCTAGTGCCCCGGAATTGCGGGGACTTTAACCCTTACACAATCAGACGGTTACCCACTATGAATTGACATAACTTTTTTACATTATTGATCCTCCCAATGGGAACATCAGGGCATGACAATATGACTCAATTACATTATAGATACATCCCAGAATAAACATCGGGTTACAATACACAAGATACATAGATGAATACATTCCGAAGTTACAAATACATCAACACTCCCTCTTAACTAGGAAGGTATTCTTTCGACACAATTTTCAACACCGATCTTCTTCTTTGTATCAACTGGATCATCTCATCATCTGCATCTCAGGTCTTCTTGAGTCTTCAAGTCATCATATCTAGATCATCACTCGATCTAGATCATCATGTGGCATCATATCTGGATTTGGATCATCATGAGGCATCATCACTCGATCTGGATCATCATGTGATCCGATGGATTATTCATCTTCAAAAATTACACTGATCCAATATGGTACAATGATTATTAATCAATGTTTGTAACTCATATGCTATCCATTATATGCACATGCCACGCAGATTATCGCATGCCGCGCAGCTTATAGCATGCCGCGCAGTTATGTAGGGGCCGCGCAGTTGTGCACCGTCAAATGAGCATCGAATGGTTCGTGGAGGTTAGGCATATGCCGCGACATTTGTATGTTGCGACAACGGATCGGGTATATGGTGAAGTCCTTATATGCCGTGACATTTATATGCTGCAAAGTTGATGGTGACATCAAACGGTTACGTTACATGTGGCATAGCCCAGTGGCGATCGTTGCAACATGTTGTAAGGTAGCGTATGAGCATGGAGTTGGTTGCAACTTTTCAGGGATTTGAAACGTCGTGGTAACATAAACGCTTGGGACGTGACTTGGAGGGATTGCATGGTTCAGTTAACATATGGTTGTAACAATAATAAAGAAGATAATAGCTGTGATGACAGGTGTGGAATCCGTTACTCATCCTCTCACAAAACGCTTAAATAGAGGATGTTGGCCACAGTAGCAGGGGAGACGACAGAGGGAGCGATTCAGATTATGTTAGAGCACAGAACTTTTTTTTTCTGTTATGAGAAGCTTGGGGAGTTGCTGCAAAGTGCACAGATGTTGTTTCTTTTGAAGTCGACATTCTCTATTATAATTTAGCTTTCTTGCCTTTTGAAGGCTAATTGTAATTTCCAGAAGAGAGGTCTTAAATACTTTGTACATCATTCTGGTTACAGTTGCTGAAGTTGATTCCAGAACCGTTTTGTACCATCTTAAAGAGATTAATTGGATTGTTACCCATTGGAGAGGGACCCAGAGATGTAGCCCAGTGGAGGGAGTGAACTCCGTTATCAATTTATGTGGTTGTGGCTCTCTGTTTCAGTGTTTTCTCATTTCTGTTCAGTTTTGTTGTTTCTTTTCCTGTTTAGTTTTCTATTATATCAGATTTCAGCATTTAATAAATTGTTAAATCTATTTGATGAATTCAACAAACTGATTAACGCATTCTTTAAATAAAATTTTAATGCACTCAAGTTGAGGTCCGATGGATCATATTATGGTATCAGAGCAGGTTAACTGCTTGTGCAAGTTTGTGAATGCTTACCAGGTCCAGGTTAAAGCTTGGTGAAGGAGAATTAATTGAAGTAGATCTTGAGATTGGCTCAAGGAGAACATTCTAAAGAACCATGTCTTCTCCACGAGGGGAAGAAGAAGGACATACAGAACGGGAAAAACCTGTTATGTCAGAAACTGATTTTTTGGAGGCTTTTATGAGCATGAAAGCCATGATGGAAATTCTACTCAATGAGCGAGCAGAAAGGAAGAAGAAAGAAGAAGGATCTTCATCCAAAGATGCAGAAGTGAAGAAGGAAGAAAAGGGTAAAGGAGTAGGAGGTGATGGTGATCCTCCGGAAACTAATCAAACTTTCTCTTCTTCTCATACTTCTCATTCGAATAATGAAAATCCTAATATGCCTTATTTCAAATTGGATGTTAAATTTGAATTGCCAATTTATAATGGAGATTTAGATTCTGAAAAGTTAGACAATTGGATCAAGCAGCTTGAATTATATTGCAGGGTGCAGGGCATTAATGATGACCCTTCCAGGATTCAATTGGCCACTTTGAGAATGAGTGGTATGGCTCTTACTTGGTGGGAGAGAAAGATTCAGCAAGATCTTCGAAAGAATGGTAAAATTATTTCAGTTTGGAATGAATTCATTGAAGTATTAAGGAAACAATTTTATCCTTTAGGCCATATTTAGGAATTAACCATGAGTTGGCAAATGTTTAGACAAGCTAAAGGACAAAGCATTCAAGATTATACTCATGAATTCAGAAAGAGGGATATTGCATTGAATGTTTCATTAGATACACAGGAAACTCTTCTTAAGTACATTGGTGGCATGCATTCTTATTTGAAGCATACTTTGTTGATGTTTAACCCCAGTAATTTGGATGATGTATGTGTTCAAGCCACACATTTAGAAGCCAGGGGTAAGCATGCTAATGATACTTTTGTGAAGAAATCCTTCAAATTTGACAACAAATCGAAAGGTAAAGATCAGGGGAAAAAGAATATGGCTACTGTTAAGAAAGAGGGTGAAAAGCCTTCATGTTCACATTGTCAGAAGGGACATGATGTCTCTAAGTGTTGGAAACTTCATTCGGAGTTAAGGCCAAAGAAGTATGGAGGAAACAAAGATAAAGCAAAAGCAAAAGCTACTACAGCAGTTATTCAAGACTTGGGATTCGACTCAGGTGATGAAACAAAGGTTACAGCTATCAGAATCTAGGGTAAGAATAAAAGTATCTCACTTCCCATTGATACAAAATCAAGTTCTAGTGCAAGTACAAATCTTCCATCTACTTCTAAGCAAAATGATAAAAATAGAAGTGCACTATTTCATGTTCGTGTCATTGCAAATCACACAAACATTGATACATTGTTTGATAGTGGTTCACAAGTAAATATGATATCAGAAGAAGTGGTTAAGAAATTGCATTTAGTTACTATGCCTCATGAAAAACCCTATCCTCTTGGTTGGGTTACTAATGATACACGATTGCAAGTTACAAAGAAATGTGTATTAAGATTTGCAATCACTTAAAAGTTTATAGATGAGGTAGAATTGGATGTAGTACCACTTGAAATTTGTGGAATTGTACTTGGGAGTCCATATTTGTATGACCGGAAAGCAGTCTTTTATAGAGAGCAGAATAAGTATCATCTTTTTAAAGATGGTGTAGAGTATATTGTACGAGCACATAAGATAAGAACAAACCTAGCAATAGTTTCAGCAGGACAAATGAAGAGGCTAGTAAATGCTAGTAAGAATTTTGCGTTAATGATGGTTAAGATGAAAAATGATGAGATCTCTAAATATTTTGAGGGATGTGACCCTAAGCATAAATCTGAACTGATTGAAATAATTTCTGAGTATGATGATTTGTTTCAAGATCCGAAGGGGTTACCACCAAAGAGAGAGATTCAGCATGAGATACATTTGTAGCAGGATGTGCCACTCCCAAACATAGCCATGTACCGGATGTCTGTAATGCAGAACGAGGAAATCAAGAAGCAGGTTCAGGAGTTGATTGAGAAAGGGGTCATTCGGCCAAGTACTTTTCCTTGTGGCTCTCCTATAGTCTTGGTTTCGAAGAAGGACGGGTCTTGGAGGATGTGCATCGACTATAGGGCCCTTAACAAAATCACCATTAAAAATAGGTATCCTCTTCCTCACATTGATGATTTGCTTGATCAGTTGAAACATGCAACTTACTTTACAAAATTGGATCTGCGTAGTGGGTATCATCAAATCTGGTTTGTTGAAAATGATGCCTGGAAAACAGCGTTTAAAACAAAACAGGGTTTGTATGAATGGCTTGTGATGCCTTTCGGACTCTGTAACGCACCTGCTACTTTCATGCGGGTCATGAATGATGTCTTTCATCCATTCATTGATGATTTTGTAATTGTATATCTGGATGATATCCTAGTGTTTAGCAAAACCTGGGAAGAGCATATTGTACATGTGAAGAGAGTTTTAGATGTACTGAGGAAGGAGAAGCTTTAGGTAAAAATGTCTAAATGTGAATTTGCTAAAACTTCTTTAGTATATCTGGGCCATATTATTGGTGGAGGCCACCTGCGAGTGGACCCAGCCAAGGTTGTTGTCATTGTAAACTGGCCACGGCCTAACACCGTTATTGAAATCATAAGTTTTCTAGGTGCGGTTCAGTATTGGAGGAAATTCATTTCTGGGTTTTCCTCCATTATTGCGCCATTACATGCGTTGACAAGCATCAAAGAGATTTTCCAGTGGGGAGGAAAGCATCAGAAAGCCTTCGACACTTTGAAGGACAGGATTAGCACAGCCCTAGTTCTGACGTTGCCAGATTTGCAGCAGCGATTTGAGATCGAAACCAATGCCAGCGGGTTTGCCATGGGAGCTGTTTTGATGCAAGGGAGGAAGCCAGTCTGTTACCATTCAGAAACATTCTCTACTATGGTAAGTAACTATTCGACTTATGACAAATAATTGTATGCTTTAGTACAGAGCGTGAAGAAGTGGAAACATTATATAATGGGAAAAGAAACAGTCATACATACTGATCATCAACCACTTCAATATTTACAATCTCAAACTAAAGTACAACAAAGTAGGCATTTAAGATGGATGGGATTCTTGCAACAGTTTCATCTTGTAATTAAATACAAAAAGGGAATTCACAATAAGGTAGCAGACATGTTATCAAGGCCTCCTACAAATGCTTCAATCATTCTTCAAAACAGTTCATTAACACATGAAATTTATATTGAACAGTATGCAGAAGATAAAGATTTTAATAAAGTATATGCATCACTAATACATGGTAAATGAGAAGAGAACTATTATGTGCAGAATCAACTCCTGTATCATCTCGGTAAACTCTGTATTCCATAGAAAGAGAGAGTGCATGTGATTCGAGAAGCACATAATTCATTGATTGCAGGACATTTTGGTGTAAGTAAAACACTGTCATTATTGCAGAATCATTGTTATTGGCCTCAAATGCAAGAAACTGTAGCTAAATATATACAAGGATGTGTTATGTGTGCAACAAGTAAGCCTAGCAATAGGAAATTGGGTTTGTACACACCTCTTCCAATTTCTTCTCGTCCTTGGGAAAGTATTTCTATGGACTTTGTAGGAGGACTACCTATGTCTAGAAAAGGTCATGATTACCTATATGTTGTTGTGGACAGATTCAGAAAAATGTGTATCTTAATGCCATGTAACAAACAGATCACTGCTGAACAAACAGCTCATCTATTCTTTTAGAATGTTTGGGTACATTTTGGGCTACCCATGTCTATTGTATCTGATCAGGATTCCCGATTCTTGGGAGAATTCTAGTCAACTTTATGGGAGCTTATGGATACCAAACTTAAGAAAAGTACAGCTTTTCATCCACAGACCGATGGGAAAATAGAGGTAGTAAACGGAATCGTGATTCAGCTACTCAGAGGCTATTGTAGTAAACATCCTAAACTTTGGGATGAGTAGTTGCAGTATATACAGCATGCTTACAATCATGCAGTTCATTCTTCATGAAAAGATCTCCTTTTGAAACTTGTTTTGGTTATCTGCCAAAAACACCGATGGACTTCTCTTTTGGAAAAGATGCAATGGATGGATGTCATGATGCAGATAAAGCTCTAAGATTCATTTAGAGAATCCAAGCGGTGCAGCAGGCAGTTCAGGAACAGTTGGAGAAGAGCCATGCAAGGTACAAATACAGGCATGACAAGCATCGAGTTGATCATCAATTTCAGGTTGGTGACAGAGTTTGGTTACATATCACCAAAGAAAGAATGAAAGGTGAAGGTAAAAATCTTAAGCCTATCAGGTATGGTCCTTTTGAGATCTTGGAAAAGATCGATACTAATGCTTTTCGCTTGAATTTACCTCCATACATGCAAATTTATTCAGTTGTCAATGTTGAGAATCTTAAACTGTATGAGCCTCCTATGATCATGGATGAGGAAACTAGCATACATATTCCTTTGGTTGATGATATGGCACCTGAATACATGAATGAGTTGCAGGATGATGTTATTCTTGACAGAAATGTGAGGACTTCACGAAGGGGGAATGCTGAGTACCTTCAAGTGGGGCTTAAAGGCATGCATCCTAGCAAAGCAAGATGGATGGAGATTGGAAAAGTGAGGGAGTTGTACCCTCACTTACTTGCGGAATGATTCAAGCTTTTGGTGGTCCAAAAGCTCTCTAGTGGGGAGGGATGATCCGGTGGATAATTCATCTTCAAAAATTACACTGATCCAATATGGTACAATGATTATTAATCAATGTTTGTAAATCACATGCTAGCCATTATATGCACATGCCGCGCAGATTATCACATGCCGCACATATTATCGCATGCCGCGCAGCTTATCGCATGCTGCACAGTTATGTAGGGGCCGTGCAGTTGTGCACTGTCAAATGAGCATCGAATGGTTCGTGGAGGTTAGGCATATGCCGCGACATTTGTATGTTGTGACAACGGATCGGGTATATGGCGAAGTCCTTATATTCCATGACATTTATATGCTGCGAAGTTGATGGTGACATCAAATGATTACGTTACATGTGGCATAGCCCAGTGGTGGTCGTTGCAACGTGTTGTAAGGTAGCGTATGAGCGTGGAGTTGGTTGCAACGTTTCAGGGACCTGAAATGTCATGGTAACATAAACGCTTGGGCCGTGACTTGGAGGCATTGCATGGTTCAGTTAACATATGGTTGTAACAATAATAAAGAAGATAACAGCTGTGATGACAGGTGTGGAATCCGTTACTCATCCTCTCGCAAAACTCTTAAATAGAGGATGTTGGCCACAGTAGCGGGGGAGACGACAGAGGGAGCGATTCAGATTGTGTTAGAGCACAGAGCTTCATTTTTCTGTTATGAGAAGCTTGGGTAGTTGCTGTGAAGTGCACAGATGCTGTTTCTTTTGAAGTTGACATTCTCTATTATAATTTAGCTTTCTTGCCTTTCGAAGGCTAATTGTAATTTCCAGAATAGAGGTCTTAAAGAATTTGTACAACATTCTGGGTACAGTTGCTGAAGTTGATTCCAGAACCATTTTGTACCATCTTAAAGAGATTAATTGGATCGGTACCCATTGGAGAGGGACCTGGAGACGTAGCCCAGTGGACGAGGTGAACTCCGTTATCAATTTCTATGGTTGTGGCTCTCTGTTTCAGTGTTTTCTCATTTCTGTTCAGTTTTGTTGTTTCTTTTCCTGTTTAGTTTGATATTATATTAGATTTCAGCATTTAATTAACTGTTAAAGCTATTTGATAAATTCAGCAAACAGATTAACGCATTATTTAAATAAACTTTTAATGCACTCAAGTTGAGGCCCGACGGATCATCATGTGGCATCATCTCTGGATCTGGATCATCATGAGGTATCATCACTGGATCTGGATCATCACTGGCTATCATCACTGGTTCTTGATCATCACTTGATCTGGAATCATCACTGGCTATCATCACTAGATCTCGATCATCACTCGATCTCGATCATCCCTGGTGCTATCTCATGATTCTTCTCATCATAGGAAGTTCTACAGAGACAGCCCTTTTTCATGCTGGTTGTAGGCCTTACCTCCATCTAGGTCTTCTTCTGCACTTATATCTGACCTACTCGTCAGAAAGGCCCACCACTCACATTCACCAGCATGATAGGACACAACTACTATCATATGTGAAAAGGCTTCAGCACTTACATCTGACCTACTCGTCAGAAGGGCACAGTACTCACATCCATCTAGGCTAGAACACATCCTGCTCACAATGATGGAATATTTCTGCACTTCCATCTAGGCCGGAACCACATCCTGCTCACAATGATGAAAGAAATATGTTCTTTCACCCAGGCCAGAACCACATCCTGCTCACAATGATGGAAGATTTCCTCACTTTCATCCAGGCTGGAACCACATCCTGCTCACAATTATGGAAGAACTATGTTCTTCCACCCAGGCCGAAACCACATCCTGCTCACAATGATGAAAGACTCTCATCCAGGAGGGAACACATCCTGCTCACAATGATGAAAGACTCTCATCCAGGAGGGAACACATCCTGCTCACAATGATGAAAGATTTCTGCACTTACATTCATCTAGGCGAGAACACATCCTACTCACAATGATGAAAGGGCTTGCACTCACATCTGATCTTGTAGGAACCAATCCTATAGTCATATCAGAATGGCCCCCAGTCCTCCTTGACTGAGCTACCTGGTAACTGACCAGGTGTCTCCATTCTCTTAGAGAATGGAAGTTTCCCTTATATCCAACCTGCTCGTTGGAATGGCCAACACTCACATCTAACATGGAAGGAACTTAATCCTTTAGCCATGATAGAATGGTTCAGCCCTTACATATGATCAAGCGGGAATACATCCCTCTATCACATCATAATGGCTACTCAGTCCTAGACTGAGTGTTCCTGGTACCTAACCAGGAAGATCCATTCAAAGAATGGAAATTTCCCTTACATCTGTCCTACTCGAAATAATGTCCAGCACTCATATCTGACATGGAAGGAAGAAATCCTCTCACCATGAAAGAATGGCTCAGCCCTTACATATTACCATGGAAGGAACCAATCCTCTCACCATGTCAGAATGGCTATGGAACTCATCACTTTCCCTTGGAGGAAATCTCGATTTGGAGAACACCAAGATTCTCCCTAAAGTACTCGAACTTCACCCTAGCCAATGGCTTTGTGAATACATCAGCTATCTGTTCCTCCATCACAACATACTAGACTCTCTGCACCATATCCCTGATATAGTGGTACTTGATCTCGATATGCTTCGACTTGTCATGGAACACTGGATTCTCTAACAACTTCATGCAACTCTGGTTGTCACAATGTATACAAGTGGCATCTAATTGGAGATCAAATAAACCAGACAGTAGCTTCCTGAGCCATACTGTCTCACAACTAGCTGAAAAAGCTATGACATACTCTGCTTCAGCTGTACTCAGTGCCACACAGGATTGCTTCCTGCTAAACCAAGAGATCACACCTAACCCCATACTAAAGAAACACCCTGAAGTGCTTTTCCTATCGATGGAACTGCTTGCCCAATCTGAATCAACATAACCCTCCAGGTTAATATTTTGATTCGCATCATACTTGAGCCCATAATCAACTGTACCCTTCAGGTACCTTAGAATACGCTTTGCAGTAGTCAAGTGAACATGTCTCGGATCTGTCAGGAACTGGCTCAAGGTGTTCATGGCAAAGCAAATATCTGGTCTTGTGTTCGTCAGGTACATCAATGATCCAATCATCTGACGATACATCGTAGCATAAACTGACTCTAATGAAGCATCAATCAATAGCTTTAGGTTCGATGCCATAGGTGTGGTCATAGCCTTGCAGTCCATCATCCCAAACCTCTTCAAGATCTCTACTGCATACTTCCCTTGTCCAAGGAAGATTCCATCTGCATTCTGCCACACCTCCATACATAGAAAGTAATGCATCATCCCCAAGTCCTTCATTTCGAACTCAGCAGCAAGATTTCTCTTTGTATCAGCAATCAACCCATTTGTACCTGTCACAAATAGATCATCTACATATAGTAGCAGCATCACTGGGTTGCCATCTTCAACCTTTTAGTAAAGGTTGGAATCCGCTTTACTCCTGGTAAAGCCTAAACTGGATAGAAAGCTGTCAATTCTATCGTACCAGGTCCTGGGTGCCTGTTTCAAGCCGTACATGGCTTTCTTCAATTTGCATACATGAGACTCTCTGTCATGTGTCTCAAAACCGAGTGCTTGTTCTACATACACTTCATCTTCTACTACACCATTCAAGAAGGCAGTCTTAACATCCATCTGGTGTATCTTCCATTTCATCACTGCAGCCAGAGCAAGTACTGATCTGATGGAAGTGTATTTGGCTATAGGTGTAAAGGTTTCTTCATAGTCTATTCCTTCTTTCTAAGAGAAACCTCGAGCTACAAATCTTGCCTTATACTTTTCAATGCTACCGTCTGCAGCATGCTTGATCTTGTAGATCCATTTGGAAGTTACAACTGACTTCCCTTCTGGTCTTGGGAAAACATCCCAAACATCATTCTTCATGATCGATTGATATTCTTTGATCATAGCATCCTTCCATTCTTTCTTTTCTACCGCTTCTTCATAACTGGAAGGTTATTTATCAATGAAATCACATAGTAAGGCTACATACCCGGAGTAGGATCTGGTCCTCTTTCTCTCTCTATGATTCTCTTCTAGAGCCCCATATCTTTCCGCACCTTGGATAAGTTCACGTACCCAAGTAGGTTTCCTCTTATGAGTATTCTTCTCCAGAGGTGGATCTACAGGTCTTTGTGGTTCCTCGAAATATCGATATTCTTTTTGAGCTTCTTCGTTCATGGTTGTATCATGAATTCTGGGTACTTCTGCTTCTGTTTCTTCAGGTTCTTCAGCAGGTCTCTTCCTGGATTTGTTGTAAGCTGTGTCTTCATCAAATGTCACATCCCTGCTGATGTCAATCTTCTTGTATCCTAGGAAATAGATTCTGTAAGCCTTTGAGCTTTCAGAGTATCCCACAAATATGCCCTTCTTTCCTGAAGGATCTAATTTTGTTCTCTTCTCTTTTGGAATGTGTATGTACACAGGACAGCCGAATATTTTGAGATGGCTGACTTCTGGTTTCTTTTCGAAGAAGACTTCTTCAAGAATCTTGTTCTCGAGTACTCTATGTGGAGTACGGTTCTGTACATACACTGCTATTCTAGCAGCTTCAACCCAAAGATGCATAGGAAGATCTTGATCATGAAGCATAGGTCTTGCAGCTTCCATGATAGTTCTATTCTTCCATTCCGCAATCCCATTCTATTGTGGATTATAAGGAGTGGACAACTCCCTCTTAATCCCGAATTCTTTGCATAGCTCTTTGAATTCATTCGAAGTGAATTCTCCACCATTATTTGATTGAAAAGTCTTAATATTCTTTTCAGTATGGTTCTCGATCAAGGATTTGAATTCCTTGAACTTACCGAATACTTTGTCTTTGTTCTTCATGAAGTAAACCCATGTCTTTCTAGAAAAATCATCAATAAAAGAAACATAGTATGCATACCCGCTTAGTGATTTTGATGACATAGGACTGCATACATCGGAGTGGATGATTTCTAGTATGTCTTTGGCTTTGCTTTCACTGCTGGGGAATTTCTTCTTTGTATTCTTTCCTTTCACACATCCTTTGCAGACACCATCATGTTTGGCTTGAAATTCTAGAAGACCTTCAATAGCTTTGCTTGCAATAGGTAGTGCTCTGTAATGCACATGTGCAAGCCTTCTATGCCAAAGTTCACTTGGCTCTACTGTGTCATGGACCAAGGCTTGTTCTGGATGTCCCTTCAATTTGTACAAGCCTCCTTCTTGTTCTCTAATCACCACTGCATCATCGATAGTCTTTCCTTTTGGCCACATAATGAATTGACCATCTATGAATGCAACCCACATTCCTTTTGCATCCAATGCTGATATGGAGAGCAGGTTCTTCTTGAGTCCTGGCACAAACAATACTTCTTTCATTGTTAGAGACTTACCAAAGTCTAGTTTATATGAATATTCCCCACTACCTTTTATTGGATATTGGTAGTCATCTCCGAGCTTCACCTTGTGAGGTGATTCATGTTCTGACAGTATTACAAAGGATTCCTTGAATCCCATCATATGTTTGGAAGCCCCACTGTCTATAAGCCAATCATCACTACCATGAGTAATGTTACCTGTGAGAGCAGAGATCAGAACATATTCATCCTCGCTTGAAGAATCTTCACTTTCATATCTGGATCTCTTCTTGGATGGTTCATCATCTTCTACAGCATGAGCATGATGTCTTCTTTTGTTCCCCTTCTTCTTATGAGAGTGGTTCTTGCTCTTAGGAAATTCTTTTGCAAAGTTCCCTATATCATCACATGTATAACATATTATTCTAGATAGATCCTTTCTATTGTTATCTCTATGACGAGGATTCTTACCTTTAAAGTGATGATGTCTTCTTCTGCTTCTTTTGGAGTGAACTATGAGAGCTTGGTCTTCACTTCCCATCTTCTCTTCTCGAGCTACTATCCGTGCTTCTTCTTGAGAACATTCTTCCCATAGTCTGCTGAAATTGACTAACTTCTTTCTAGCACAAATTCCTTGAATTAAAGCATCCCATGACCTAGGAAGGCCATTCAAGGTAGTCATCACAATCTCTGCATTTTCCACTTCTTCATCTACAGCTTCTAATTGTTCCTTGATCTGAGAAACCCTTGTGAAGTAAGACTAGATATTTTCTGCATTCTGAATCTTCACATTCTTCAGTTGATTCCTCAAAGTAATCTTCCGGTTTATGTTCTTTCCTTCAAACAACTTGGTTAGGGCATCAAACATAGCTTTAGGTGTCTTAAGAGAGGACACTTATGGGATAAGGTGATCCTTGATAGAATCAACAATGATCCTCTTTGCCGTAACCATCTTCTTCTTATGTAAGGCCTTTACCTCATCTCCCTCTAGAACTGGAACCTCCTCATGAATGTAGGAGTCTAATTCATTCTCTTCCAGGACCAGGGAGGTCCTATACTTCCAGGCTCAGAAGTTATCAGCTCCCTCAAGATTTTCATCAAGCTTGGTATGATGAGACATCTTTAAAATGAGAATCTCAAATGGAAATACAAGAGATCTTAGATCTTACCAAGTCAAAATGTCGGTTCTGAGACTTGAGCTGAAATCCTGCAGAGTTGGTTCAGGAGAAAATTAGGGTTTTGCTTTTTCGGATTTCTGTCCACCCAAATGCCTTGAAATTTGTCCCTAACTTCGATTTTGGGGAGGAGATCAATCCAGGCCTGGGATCACTAAAAAATTATTCTTCTGTAAAAATCCCTAATTTTTGACAGTAGTGACAGGTCCAAAACTCAAAAACCTCAGAATTGGATTCTGCTTCGACAGAAAGATGTGCCCTAAGGAGGAGAGTTGTTCCACCTTACTTTTGCTAAAAATATGTGGAGGAAGATCCACAAACTAGGAAGTCCTAGTTCCCGTAGTTGCACAGTGTCTTGTTCTCAGGTTAGCTCTGATACCATGTTAGTTTTTCAACATTAAGCTAGCATTATTAGGATCTTTAACTGAGAGAATAACAAGTACAGTAATCAAACACAAGAGACAATGAACACAGTGTTTTTCCTCAGGGAAACCATAAAGGAGAAAACCCCACAACTTCCTCAGAGATAGAATCAACACCAAAATAGTAAAAGCCCCAAAACAGTAAGTGATCCCCCAATAGCAGTAATCTTCCTCTTGACTAGCCCCAGTGTCTTCTCCTTCCTCAACTATGCGTTATACTTGAGTGTGTGTGAGATGTGTTTTAAATAGAGATCCCAACTCTCTATTTATACTAATCCCGACATGACTAATACCCTACTAGGGCCGACCTCTACTTGGAGAGTCTAATAACCCTAGTGCCTCGAAATTGTGGGGACTTTAACCCTTACACAATCAGACGGTTACCCACTATGAATTGACATAACTTGTTTACATTATTGATCCTCCCAATAGGAACATCGGGTTACAATACACAAGATACATAGATGAATACATTCCGAAGTTACAAATACATCAACATTTAGCACTACTATTTTGTAAAATTCATAAACAAATGAAGTAAAATCTATTTACTATTCCCATTCAAATAAAAGAATCATCTTATTCACCTAAGCAACCCAGCTGTACTAGAGTATGAACTGAGTCAGGTGTGGAAAAATACAGCTTGGGAATTTTAATTCTATATTATTCACTTTTCACATAATCATTTCTAATTCTAATATAATCTATAATTTTACTGAATCCAACATTACTCATTTATTATTCCTTCATAAACCCTAAAATACTAACATGCATGTAGTATAAAACTAAGAAATATTTCACTGAAGACAGTAAACAAATAGAATAGAACCTGTTGATGACAAGATGACAACAGCTTAAGGAGGTTGTTCCTCCCAACCAAACTCCTGGAGAGCGCTCAAACAACGCTTCCTAAGGACCCTTGAGCTTGTTCCTGGTCTTCTTGGATGAGAACTGGGTGGTTTGAGGATGCTGCCACTTGTCAGTTTGTTATCCACCCAGTCTCCTCCACCAATTAACTAGTAAACACTCTTTTAACAGCTTCCCTAAGCTGTTGTCTCATCATTTATTTATTTATAAATAAAATATTCTGAATTTACATTAAATATTCTTGACCCCACTGGATCATCAATTACAACTTAGCATAAAATTTAACACAATGTTCCTCAAATATCATTAAATTGTTTTTGCAAATTGGGGTATGTGACAGTTGGAATATGAAGGGGTTGTAGAAGACCAGGAGGAGCCACCATTTTGAACTTCTGACTTTGACAAGTATCACATTCATCCACATGTTTCTAGATATCAATCTTCATTCCCTTCCAAAAGAAAGATTGGCGTATATTTTGGTATGTTTTAAAGAAAACAACATGGCCCACTGGGGAGGAGTCATGGTTCTCTTTTAAGACTTGAGTTTTGAATTTTGATGAACCAAGTAAATATAATCTTTGTTTGTACCATAGTATGTTTGTTTCCATGAATATTTAGAGTTTTTTTCTTTGTTGTTTTCAACTTCTTCAATTAGCTTCCTTGTCTTTGGATATTTCACATACCCAATTTGGACTTATGAAAGCCATTCAGGAAAAACTATGGACATGGCACATAGTTCCGCATCACTCTCATGTTTTTTTGATAAGATGTCTAAAACCCTATTCTCTTTACTTTTTTATACAAAATGTTGAAATCAAAGACTTGGATTTTGCTTACACATTTCTATTGTTCGGGAGAGAGATTTTTTTGAGTTAGAAAATACTTCAGGATGTTGTGGCCTGTTTTAACAATAAATTTCGCCCCGAACAAATATTGCTTCCATTTAACAAGGGCATGAATTATTTCCAACATTTCCTTGTCGTGTGTGAATTTTTTTTGCTCACTTTGTTTTAACTTTCGGATTTTGAAAGCAATGGGATGTTTATCTTGCATGAGAAACGTTCCTAAGTTTGTCCTTGAAGCATCATATTCAAGGATGAATTTCTTCATAAAATAAGGAGCTGCTAATACTGGTGTGGATGTCATTAAGGTTTTTAATTACTCAAAACAAGTTTCTACATCCTTATCCCATCTAAAAGAATCCATTTTTAATAGTGATGTTAGGGGTGCTAAAATCTAGGTGTAGTTATGAAAAAATATTCTATAATAACTTGTTAGACCCATAAATCCTCTTAACGATGTACTATTTGAATTGGGGGTTGGACACTCTGTGATTGTCATGATTTTTTTAGGGTTGAACTTAATGCCACCAACTGAAACAATGTTCCCCAAAAATTCTATTTCTTTTTTCTTGAAACTACATTTTGATTTGTTAGTGTAAATTTTTTTTCTTCTAGAAGCTTCAATATTGTTTCTACATGCTTGAGGTGTGAGTTCCAATTTTTACTGTAAATAAGGATATCATCGAAAAACACTAGCATGAACTTCCTTAGGTAAGAGAGAAACATGTCATTCAGTACTACTTGAAATGTTGGCAGAGCGTTGGATAATCCAAATGACATCACTTGAAATTCATATAAACCTTCGTGGATAATCCAAATGACATATTTTTCTTGAAGACAGATTTTGTAAACAATGATTTTAAGTCTAGTTTAGAAAAATACTTTGTACCATGTAGCTTATCCAGTAGTTTGTCAACAAAGGGAATGGGGAATTTATCTTTTATGGCGACTTTATTTAATGCTCGATAATCAATGCAAAGTCTATATGATCCATTTTTTTCCTAACGAGTATGACTAGTGTAGAGAAAGGAATATTACTACATGTGATTATTCCAATGTCTAATAGTTCCTGCACCAACCATTCAATCTCATATTTGTTCCGGTGAGATTGTTTGTATGATTTTTTCTAATTGGAGCTGATCCTGGAATCAACTTGATGATGTGATCCCTAAAACATGGGGGCGATAACCCATAAGTATGGTTTTGGAAGATGTCACTATGTTCCCCCAGCAGTTTTTCTAATTCACATGGATCAATATTTTGTCTTTTGTCAACTGTCCTTTCCATATCATAGCAATGTAAGAAGAAGTCTTCAGCTCCCTTTTTTTATCATCCTTTCTATTTTGTTGGATGAGAAAATTTGGGGAGGGGGGCAATTAATACTGTAAAGATTATATTTCCTCCCATTTTCATAGAAACTTATCAAAAAAAATTGTAAGTTTAATCCAACTGTCCCTAGTGTTTCCAACCATTTTGCACCTAAAAAAATGCCAACCCCTATGATTTTCATAACATACATTGGTGATATTAGCTTGTAGTATTTTATAACTACTTCTTTTCTATGGCATTTACAGTTGCACAGTGTGGCCTTGTTTCCTCGTATCGATACTTGGAAGCTGGAGGTACGATAAATGAATATGTTTAACTATTTTTCTACCCTAGATTCTATGAAGTTGTGTACTCCCACTATCAACCAACACCATCACCTTAGTGTTCTTTATTTGGGGGTTTTGGGTTGAGAGATACCTGTCATTACATCCAGTAAGAGTGTTGGTGTGATGTTAGCTGCCTCATCCTTGCTAGTATCATCTCTATCTGACTCTATGTCAAAGGAAGGTGCATCACTTGATTCTTCATCATTATTGTCACTAGTATTACTTTTTTCGCATAAGAATATATTATTATTTTTAAACTTATGTCCTAGATTCCAATTAGGATCATTACACTTAAGGCATGTATTGTGGTCCTTTTTTCTATTTGATTTTAGGTGGGGTGGTATAACAACTGACGAACATTGTGACTTTTTCATTTCTTCAACTAATTTTCTTTTTTTATGAGATTTTTCCACGTCTTTGATGTCTAATAATTTCATCTCCCTTTGAATACTCTATTTCATCCCACCAATGGAGATTTGCAAGAGTCACTATTCAGTTATATATTGGACATGAGTGGCTAGTATCAATAGATTGCTAAAATATCCATCCACAATTCCTTCTTGTTGTAAACGAGTGAACTTATTGTAGATTTTGGCTTCTTCCATGTCTTGAAATAATTAAAAGAATTTTTTCTTGAAGGTGTCCCAGTATCTAACTATTCTTCCTCCCTTCATTGTTGAGTCCCACCATAAGAACCAATCACAAGCGGTTTTATCCCTGTACATTGTTGCAACATTCAATTTTTTGCCATCGCCATATATATTGTACATTTCAAAATATTTTTCGATATTGTTGATCCATCAAATCCTGTCTCGATTATTTCCTCCATCTAATCTTGGTAAATCGATATTGACCTTGTGAACGACGTTGTGGATTGGGCATGTATGTGAGTTATTGCCTCCTTTAACTTGGTCTTTTAGTGACTAAATTTTGAGCTTTATGTCGTAAATGTCTTCCTCTTTTTTCTCAAGCTTTGCTAGTATCATTTGAACTAGATCATCTTCTGACTTTGTGGATGCGTCCTTGTTCTCTGGGGGATTTCACTCCGCATTTATTGTATCCATCTTGTTTAGATTTGGATTTGGGAAAATTTAACTATTAAAATATTAATTATAATAATAATTTATTATTAAAAATGATAATAATAAATTGATTACAAAATTTTAATAGTTTAAAAAGATGTTGCAAGTATTAATATTAAAATAATAGTTATTATTATTGTTAATAATAATACTATTATGTGAATATTATGTTTTTTTTTGGTGAGTATATAGGGTTATGAAACCCTATGGAAAAAACATGGAGCAGGAAACAATGGTGCGCAGTTCATGGGATTATGGGTCATGTGAAGGAGGATTGGAAGAGAAGCATAGGTTTGGGAGTACAACGAGGGGAGATGTAAATGTGGAGAGAGAAGAACATGGAGGTAAGACTCTAGGTGGGAGTGAGTGGGAGATGAGTGTAGGGTGCATGAAGGTGTTGTGCATGGGAGGCTTGGATGTAAGAGGAAGAGTGGGAGGAGGATGCGGTGTGGCTATGTTGTAGTGTTGAGGGAAACACAGAGAGGTGAGGAAGGTGTACGTTGATGAAGGAATGTGGAGAGAGTGTGCAGTGGGAGGGAAAGTGGAGGTATTTTGTGGGATTCAGTGAAGGGCATCGTGAGCGGAGTGCTCTGTTTGGGGATTTTGGGTGAGTGCAGTGAGTGAATGGATTAAGAAACTGAGAGGGAGAGATGCGTGAGGTATGAGGGGTGAGAGTGTGGTAGAGATGAGATGCAGGAAGCATGGAAAAGAATGGAAATGGTAGGAGAGGAGATGAATGGAAATGATAACAAACTCACGGAGGAGAGAGAACCAATTGAACTAGACACTATGATACCAACTTGGAATGTATATTCCTAAAGATATATTTTATTTATTGATTTGATGATTCTTACAAGGATTACAATGCGACTTTATACAAATCAATGGTCACAATTAAATCATGTGAACTATTAAGTCGAACATTAATAAATAACAAATTACTAACTAAGTTACTAAACTATTTAGTTTTATTACATCCATTATAAACCAAGATTGTCACTTTGTGGTGCTTGATGTAAGATATAAGTTTCAAGTTTTGTGGGTATGAAATACTGGATAAAACATGAAGATATGTGAGTGGTCCTTCTTCATGAACTTTGGGTTCCACTTCTTCTTGCATGGGAGAAGTTTGGTCATCAATATCGAACTTAGGGGTATATTCTATAATGATATTTGCATAGTGGGTAGGATTAGCCGCACCAATTTGAAATAACTTATATTATTTGCATTTATGGCCTAGAGCATACTTTTCATCACAATTAAAGAAAATTCCCTAACTTTTTTGCTTTTCCATTTCAACTGGAGATAACCTTTGTGCTTTTAAGTTGGGAGGAAAAGGACTTGTGCTTGAGGAATTGACCTATGTAGGGTGTGGATGGGGAACGGAAAACAATTTGTTGGTTTATGCATTGATAATTGCCTCTTCTTCTAGATCCCACTGAAATACCTCTATCTAGGTAGTAGGGTGCTTCATTATGACTTGTGCTTTAATTTTCTCCTTAAGACCGCTAATGAAAAATTCATTGTAGAAAGAATTCATCAATTTATTTGTACAAATGATTAATTCATCAAAATGTGAGATAAATAATATTATTGACTCTAATTGTTGCAACTTGGTAATCCACCTCAAATAGTGAGTGTCCCTTTATAATGGTCATGGAAAAATTTTAAAAATAAATTCCAAGAAATGTAGCACCCATAGGATTTTTTTATGTTGGTCCATAAATTTCCATTGTTCCAGTTCTAGATACAATACTCATATTTTTATCATGTAAAATGGAACTTCTCCATCTGAGTACTGAAATCCAATATGTCGAGACAAAAAAGGACAATCTAGATTGAAGTAGCCAAAACACTATAGATGGGCATGATTGTTGATACATCATCTCCTGAGAAGCTGAATATATTTGTGTTTGGGCATTAGGGTTGCACACACGACTATTTGCACAACACCTAGCATGTCACACACGAGTATCTGGATTGCAACTCACGTTTACATTGAACATGCGTGTTTCCTTAAAGCAAGGAGCGTGTCATATGTGACTTGCCTATGAATTGCCTATATCAATAGTCGTGTGTACCTTAATTTAAAGTTAAAAAATATAAAACAAGATTAGTCAAGGAGAGTTGAGACCCTAATCATAACTATCTCAATTGTGTCAACCATCTCAACCATCTCAACCTCTCTATTTACTTCTGTATAAATAGAGGCCTTAGGATGGAGCTAATCAATCATTCTTAGAAGAGAAAATTTATGTTGGTGGTATGCTTTCAGAAATATTGGTGTAGAAAAACTCAATGTCCCCAGTTTGCATAGGGGTCCTTGTTTCAGAAGTTGGGTTGTAATCTCACTATCTCTGTTTATTAAAAAAGAAAGTTTCTTCTTCCAATATTGTGCACTCTTGTATATGATGGATCATGATTATTTTAATTATTTCATTATGAATATGTTATTTCATTAACCATTAATATATATATATATATATATATATATATATATATATATATATATATAGATATAGATATAGATATATATAATATATTTGTAGGAAGAACTTGTTCTTTGCGGGTGATTGGAGAAATCCCTGGAAGCTATGGAAGCAACTGGAAGAGGAGAACAAAAGATAGGATCAACCGTCATAAACCAGGTTTGTTCAGTTTTCTTTCCATTCCTATTTCAATTTCTACATGGCTGATTGTCTGCAAATGTAGCTTAGTAAGTTGGTAATAGTAGAGACCCTAGGTTATAAGGGTGTGTTTTCATTAACAACAAAACTGGGGAGTCCAGCCTGTTGTGGCTCCTTTCCTTTAGGTTTCCTGACCAATCTTTTCTCTTTTTTATTCTGGGTGTGATTTGTTTTCTTTTTTCCTTTGATTTTTAGTTTGGAATGTTCAGGACTTGTCTGCTAGTCCTTATTTCTTTGAAATTTTTTTAGAAGTACACGCGATTTGTCTTGTTGACAGTCGTGTGCTTCATTTTGTATACCTGTATTGCATCCTGGACAATCGCGTGTCACACGCGGGTTGTCTTTATAAAAATCACGTGTTTCTGTAGATTTCTATGAGTTCATAGGGTTTTTTCTTGTCCCTGTCTTGGTGACCTATCAGAGGCTTGTGTAGGTCCTGTTTTTGACATGATTCTATAAATCTTAGGTCTATACATCTCACAGTTTGCTTGATCTTTCAAGTTCTTGGGTTCTTTGTGTTTGAATTTATTCATTTGTTGGTCCTCTTACTTGGATTTTTGGGTCTAAATGCTTGTGTTCTAGGTCATTGATCAGTCCTTTGGAACACTTTATGCTCTACATTATTAAGTTTGTAGTCTGAGTTTGTCTTTCTCCCTCTTGTGGATTTAGTAAGATTTTAATTTGATAGTTTTGCCAAGTTTGGTTTTGTGCCATTTCTTCGTGCCTAGGTGAAGTGTGTCATTATAGGATCTGCTTGCATCATTTACTAGTATATGTTTAGATTGTTCAAACTTGCTCAAGTTTTCATTCACTTGCATTATAATTTTTGAAGTTTTTTAAAAGAAAAGACAAAATATTTTATACTTTTTGCATTAGCTTACATCTAGTGTTCTTTTTGCTATTTTTCAATAAAAAATTCAAAATTTTGTTTAAAAAGTCTTGTATTTTCTCATACTTGGTTTAAATTCATTAGCTTTCATTTACAAAAAAGAAAAGAAAAGTTGGCATAGTAGTTGCCTTTTTCTTTGAAAATCTAGTTATTACATCATTTTTGCTTTCTTTTGTTGAGTCTATAACACCATACAGTTTTGTACCACTACCTTTGACTAAAAACAACCAATTAAAAAGAACGATTTAATTAAAAATTACTAGTAAGTTTATTTTTTCTACGTTCATAAATCAACTAGCTTATGCTAGGATTGTGGACCAGGGAGTTTTAACTATCCATAAGTATTTGACTTCAGACATAGTTGGAATTTTGCTAGGTAAATCCTCCTCTACATGAGACCATTTGGAAAGATCCTCTCACATAGGAGTTAAGCACGAGGCTGCGTGAGGACCTAGACTGAGGAGATAACCCTATGATTCCTCGTTCGAGCATAGATCAGGATTTTTATGCATTTGGGGATCTTTTCAATACCACCTATTGGGCCCCGTGCGGTGCCAGTGTTGACAGAGTTTCGGGCTTTTCTACCATGCCCATGCATAAGGATCAAGCTTATGAATGTTTCGGTAGACTCTCATTGTAGTAGCAGTAGCCTTTAGTCGCTTTTACACTAGGGATCATACACTGGTAATACCATAAGGTTATTTCTGGTTTACCTTGGATGAGCTTGGAAGGTAACCCTGGTAGGTAGTTTGGGAGGGAAGTTGGGTGATTCCTCTACTTGTGCCTAAGAACATATTCATGGGACTCCAAGTAACCATCTATCAGTTCTTCATTGGTTGGACCTGAGCCTTAACCATCCCAAGCTTTCCTCACCGCCCCCTCAAAGGCAGAGACTAGATACAAACGGTTAATTTGAAACGGTAGGAGTTAGCGAAGTTCCAAGTGAACCAAAACTTAGGACTAATCAGGTAGATACAAATGCAGTAGAGATTGAAGACTTGTAGGTTGACGAGTTTGCAAGGAAATTTAATCCACCTCTGACTAACTTAAAGGATCTTGTGATCGTATAAGTTATCCCCTTTAGTTCAACTATTATTGGTGTTCCTGTGAGCAGAGTTATGGCTAGTTCTAGAGAGCCCCCACTTCATCCATTTTGGCTGGAGGCGTGCCACCTCACCCAGTTAATACTCCTAGACCAAGTGCATCTACTGATCCTTTTTCACCTAGTAGTCGAGTGGTCCAACTGCTAGCTTCCTCCCATGTAGTAGATCCTTCTAGTGGGGTGGTCACTAGGATTCCCAAAGCACCTTTTGCTTCCCCCTCTTTCATGCATACTGCTCAGAGTGGTCCTAGTGTATTCTCCTCATTTGTTCAGGGATTCCTGTGGAATGGGGGGCACATTCCTCCATCCACTTCTTATGTAGGTCCTTCACCTGCATATGTGGGCATGCAGTTCGAAAACACAAACACTTTTGGTCAAGGTTTCCAAACACCAGTTTCAACCCCATTCACGAGCTCTCCCTTTTCTCTTTTTAGCAAAGGGATACCTGCTCCTATTTTTTAGACTTTGGTTTCATCTGGAGCGGCTCAAACCACTTATACTGCACTGCACACAATTAATCCACTGGCTTACGGGTGGAATCCATTTCAAATTATTCCAACTACTTCACAACCGATGGCTAGGGGAAATCCCACCTTTTCGTTTGGGAACCAGGGGGCAGGTTCTTCTACATCCCAGACTCATGATTTTAAAGCTCTTGTTAGGCCTAAACATCCTTTCTTGGAAAATTTAAACTTGTTATATTTGTCAAAGTTGATGAATGACCTAGTGAGGCACTGGTGTCATGTGGCCACCTGTTCCTAGCAAGTTACCCTCGGACATACCCAAGTTTGATGGAAAATCTGGTGAAGACCCAGGTGCCCATATCACCACTTTTCACTTATGGTGCTCTTCAAACTCACTGGATGATGACACCATTCGGTTGAGGCTTTTCCAAAGAACCTTGACTAGTGTCGCAACAAATTGGTATATTGAACTATCCTCTACCACATTTTATAGTTTTTTGGACTTAGAAAATGTGTTCCTTAATCACTTCTAGATTCCTGTCTGGTATGATGCTGGCACAGGCTTATTTTCTACCTTTCAGAAATACAAATACACGCATATCTCAGATCATATTCAAGAGTGGAGAAGACAGAAGAGGATTATTAAAGACACCATAGCCCCCTGATTTCTTGTTAGAGTGGTTCCTAAAATATTTATTGCCTTATATATCTAAGGGTGTATCCACTTCAGGGGTGACCACTGAAGAAGAGTCCATCCTCAAGGCCCAGTATATGGATTTGATTTATGCTCAATCTGGGATATTATATCAAATCATACCTGAAGCACTGCGGTCTACCCATAGTGTCGAGAAACCCAAGCCTGGACCCCATGTCGATGGTGTGGTTGGTTCAGTAAATTCTCCCACTGTAGATTCACTAGCCAAGCAACTCCATGAGTTGTCAGTGATGCAGTCTACAATGGAGGAAGAAAAGGTTTCCCCCTTACCTCAAAATGCAAATGTTTTTGCACATTCTTCTCAAAAGGTCAATTAGCAGCTCGATGGGAAAAAGAAGAAAGGGAAGAAGGGTGAGGGAAATCAAAACAAGCAGAAACCCATGAACAATGCTGATGGGGGTAAGAATGATAAGAAGAAGGTGAATTTTCCCTGTAATTTGTGCCAGGGAGATCACTTGACTCATCAATTCCCTCTCATATATCAAGCTCAGAAGTTGCTTAAGAATCAACAACCAAAGGATCCATTTCCCCAAGGATAAAATGCAGCTTCTATTTCTAATGTAGCTGGGGGTAATGCTAATTCTCCCCCTGACCATAACTATATCAAAATCATACGATCTAGTGTCTTACTCCAGATGAGAAATAAAAAGTATGAGATGGAGGATCCTGAGAGGGGTAAGTCTATTGTTGAAGCCTCTAACCCTCTCACGATTGACAAACCTGCTGATCCAATTCCTAAAATACCGAAAGGTGTCTTTAAAAAGGAATTTCACAATCCAAATTCTAGGGCTACTACTAACTACTCCATGGTAGAATATTTATCCCAAACTCCTTGTGCAATGTCTACATTGGAAGTGTTACAGAGTTGTCCTGCTCAACGGGATGCTCTCTTAGCAGCTTTAGGCAGCATGGATTCCTCAAGCCCGTTGGTGAAGTTAAATCTGTCAGATGTTAAGATTCAGCTACTGTATCATGTGGATTTGTCACTAGATGTCATTCATGGCATAAAAACCATTGGACGAATAGTTATTGATGAAGGTTCTTCCACGTGTGTATGTCTATTTCTTGCTGGAAGGATTTGGGTTCCCCGGAGCTAGTTCCGTTAAACACCTTACTTACTTCTTTCAATAGGAGGTCTTTCTTCCTGCATGGTATCCTACCATATTTTGAGATTAATTTGGAAGGGAAAGTAGTGGTTTTTGAAGTGGAGGTGATTGATGCTTTTTTGGACTATAACTTGCTTTTAGGGAGAAGCTAGAATTACACCATGTGTGCAATTTCCTCGGTCGTTCTTCAAGTGGTGGTTTTTCCACATGAAGGGAAGTTGGTTATTGTTGACCAAATCAGTTTCACTCGAAAGGGCCATTTGGAAACTAATGAGTCCATAGTAGCTTTGGTTGACTAGGTTAAACTGGCTAATGAGAGCTTGGGGGTTGGAATGTATTCATTGTTAATGGGAACATTTGATATCCCAGCCCCAATATATTATCTAGGTTCTACGAGTGTAGGGAAGTCTATTGCAACGGTTGTCGATATAACTGATCCTTGGGTCCTTCCTTCCCATCACAAATCTCAGGTGCCCTTATCTATAGCAGAAGTGGGTTATCAATCTATTGTAGACACCATTGTTTATTCTATTGCAACTCCTACAGTCTCAGAGGAGTCAGAAGAAGCTTACCTACCTTCTTGGGCAGAGAACTCTTTATATTCGTATGACTACTTAGACATGGTTTTTCCTTCGGATGAAGCCATTTTGGAATCCATGAGTGGGAGAGATAAGACTTTTGAATATCTTCACTATATGTCCTACTTTCTTCCAGATCTTAGTAGAATTCAAAACCAAGAGTTCCATGTGATACTGGCAGAAGATGTTGATGTACCGATTAATCCTTTGCCTAAAGAGGAAATATTTTCTAAGGGGAATATGGAAAATATCCTTGTTACCATTCCTAACAACATCTTTGTAAAGCCTGACATTGTCAAAAATGTGCATATCAATGCAAACTTCTCTCCAAAGGAGATTGCCATATACACTTCCTTAAATAAGGAGTTTTGCGACGTGTTTTCCTGGTCATGTGAAGAGATGTCAGGAATTGATCCATCGATTGTGGAACATGAAATCCAAACCTATCATGACACTAAACTGGTTCCACAAAATATTAGACCTATCAACCCGTGTAAAGTGGCAGCCGTCAAGGCTGAAGTGGAAAAATTGTTGAAAGCAGGTTTTATCTACCCAATTGCTCTGAAGGAATGGGTATCCAATCCCGTTCCTGTTGATAAGAAACATAGGCCAATACATGTATGCAATGAATTTCATGACTTAAATAAGGTGTGTCCCAAGGACAATTACCCCACACTCTTTATAGATCAAATCATTGATGCGTGTGCGAGTAGTGAAGTTTTTTCGTTTATTGATGGTTTTTCTGGATACAATCAAATCCAAATCAAGACAGAAGACCAACACAAAATGGGTTTTATTTGTCCATGGGGTACCTTTGGATACAAGAAAATTTCCTTTGGTTTGAAAAATGTTAGGGCTACCTTTCAGTGGGAAATAAAATATTCCTTCCATGACATTAAAAATATTGTCGAGTCGTACCTTGACGATCTTCCTACCCATTCTTTAAGAGGATTGACCATCCAGATCACCTTCGCTTAACTTTTGAACGATGCAGAGATTACAAAATATGCTTGAATCCCCACAAGTGTGTTTTCTGGGTTGATTCAGGGAGGTTACTCGGGTTCATCGTGTCAAACAAGAGAATTTAGGTGGATCCTTTGAAGGTAGAGGCCATTGTAAATATGCCTCCTCCTCGTTCTATCAAGCAACTTTAGAGCCTGCAAGGAAAATCTAATTTCCTTCGATGTTTTATTGTTAACTATGCCAAGATTACTAAGGGTTTCATGCACCTGCTAAAATAGGATACTCCATTTGTATGGCATGAAACCACACAACTTGCTTTCTAGGAATTGAAAAAAGCTTTGTTGTCGGCTCCTTTGTTACATCCACCAGATTACTCTAGAGACTTTATATTGTATCTGACTGCATTAGATTCGACCATTGGGGTAGTATTGGTTCAGGATGATGACAAGCTCCAAGAGCATCTTGTCTATTATCTTAGTCATGCATTAGCTGGTCCCAAACTTTGATACTCCCACGTCGAGAAGTTAGATTTAGCAGTTGTTTATGTTGTTCATAGGTTACATCACTACATCCTACTGAGGACCACCACAATAGTGGCAGATGTTAATCCTTTTCAGTATTTTTTGTCCCGGCACATAATCAGGAGCAAATTCAATAAATGGATAGTCATTCTCCAAGAGTTTGACTTGGATTTTCAGTCTACCAAATTTAAAAATTCCTTAGTTTTTGCAGAACTTATTGCATAATTTCCTACGGAAGAGAGTGTAGTGGTTGAAGAGGACTCATTCCCAGATGAGTAGTACATCTTTCTTATTTCCACCTTTGATCCTTGTTATAGAGATATACTTATCTATCTCCATACTTTTAAGTGTCATGCGTCCTTCTTGAGGGAAGAGTAATATAAACTGCGTATACATGTGAAAAACTACCTTATCATTGATGATAATTTGTACCGTAGAGGGGTAGATTATGTTTTTCATCGGTGTCTAACCCACGAGGAGGCTGAGCGTGTCTTAAATGATTTCCATAATGGAGCATGTGGAGTTCATTTATCTAGGTTAGCAATGGCCAAGAATATTTTACGTGTCGATTATTTCTGATCTTTAAAGATTGTGTGGAGGTTGTGAAGCACTGTCATCCTTGTCATCTCTACAATAGGAAAATGCGGTCACATCCTGCTCCGTTGTTTCCCGTCATTGTAGTGGGCCCCTTCACTAAGTGGGGGGTGGATTACATGACGTGCAACCCAGTTTCAGCTGGGGGCACACTTATATCATTGTCGTTGTCGATTACTTCACTAAGTGGGCAGAGGAAATTCCTACCTTCCAATATGACGATGAAACTACAGCTTTCTTTGTGTTCAACCAAATCATTACTCGCTTCGATATTCCAAAGGAGCTTGTCATTGACCATGGAAGTCACTTTCATAATAGTATGATGACCGAAATGACTACCATGCTAGGGTTCAAGCAAGATCACTCATCTTCCTTCTACCCACAAGTGAATGGTCAAGTAGAGTCATCCAATAAGACCTTGAAGACCATTCTAAAGCGCACTATTAATGCAATCCAGTCAAATTGGCACATCATGCTATATCCTGCACTTTGGGCATACCAAACTAATGTCAAGACTACCACGGGTTTTTCACCTTTCCAACTCGTTCTCGGGGTGGAAGCAGTCATTCCGGTTGAATGTGAAATTCCATCGCTTAAAATAGTCATTCATGTACTTCCTGACACCACAGAGTTAGAAAAACGTTTTCTACATTTGTAAAATCTACATGAAAGATGCAGAGATGCATTGAAGGAAAATGAAGCTCATAAGAGTAGGGTTAAAAACAAATATGACAATGTTGTTAAGCCTACAATTTTATCTGAAGGGGATCTTGTCTTGCTCTGGGATCGGGACAAAGAACCCATGGGGGCAGGAAAATTCAAGTCCATGTGGTTAGGTCCCTACATTGTGTCAAAGTTCTTGAAGAAAGGAGCATATGAATTAATTGATTTTGATGGAAATAAGCTACCTAAGCCTAGAAATGGGCTCTACCTGAAGAAGTACTATGCCTAGGCTTAGTGTTTGTTCTTGTATTTTTATTGTATGTATTTTTATGTACAATAGTTAGCTGGTTAGTGTTTCTTATACCATATGTTGGTTGTTACAGATGCCAATTGAGTGGTTCATAGGTTTTGCAGATAGCACTAGTCGTCATACCTGTAACTTGGCTTCAGCCGCATGGGTCATCTATTCACCCTCAGGACAACTATTTTCCTTTGGAGGTGCTTGCTTAGGTCCTTCTACTAATAATGTGGTCGAGTATAGGGTTGTTATTGAGTTGTTATGGGATTCCTCGTCACGTGGCATCACCCAGTTAGAGGTCATACTTGAGTCTCAATTTGTGGTACATCTTTCTTATTTCCACCTCTGATCCTTGGTACAGATATATACTTATCTATCTCCAGATTTTGAAGTGTCCTGCGTCCTTCTCGAGGGAAGAGTGACGTAAACTGTGTATACATGCAAAAAACTACCTTATCATCGGTGATACTTTGTACCATAAAGGGGTAGATTCTATTTTGCGTCGGTGTCTCACCCACGAGGAGGTTGCGTGTGTCCTAAATGATTCCCATAGCGGAGCATGCAGGGTTCTTTAATCTGGGTTAGCAATAGCCCAGAATATTTTACGTGTCAGTTATTTCTGCCCCATGATCTTTAAATATTGTGTGGAGGCTATGAAGCATTGTCATCCTTGTCATCTCTACAACAGGAAAATGCGGTCACATCTTGCTCCATTGTTTCTCATTATTGCAGTGGGTCCCTTCACTAAGTGGGGGGTGGATTATGTGACGTGCAGCCCGGTTTGAGCTGGGGGCACACATATATCATTGTCACTGTCGATTACTTCACCAAGTGGGTAGAGGCAATTCCTGCCTTCAAAGATGACAATGAAACTGCGGCTTTCTTCATGTTCAACCAAATCATTACTTGCTTCGGTATTCCAAAGGAGATTGTCACTGACCATGGTAGTCACTTTCAGAATAGTATGCTGACCAAACTGACTACTATTCTAGGTTTCAAGCAAGATCACTCATCTTCCTTCTACCCGTAGGCGAATGGTAAAGTGGAGGCAGTCAATAAGACCTTGAATACCATTCTAAAGCGCAGTATTAATGCAAGACAGTCAAATTGGCACATCATGCTATATCCTGCACTTTGGGAATATCGGACTAATGTCAAGACTACCACGGGTTTTTCAACTTTTCAACTCGTTCACGGGGTGGAAGCAGTCACTTCGGTTGAATGTGAAATTCCATCGCTTAAAATATCCATTCATGTACTTCCTGACACCATAGAGTTAGAAAAATGTTTTCTATATTTGGAAAATCTAGATGAATGACGCAGAGATGTGTTGAAGGCAAACAAAGCTCATAAGAATAGGGTTAAAAACCAATATGACAGTTATTAATCCTATAATTTTCTCAGAAAGGGATCTTGTCTTGCTCTGGGATCAAGACAAAGAACCCATGGGGGTAGGAAAATTCAAGTCCATGTGGTTAGGTCCCTACATTGTGTCAAAGGTATTGAAGAAAGGAGCATATGAATTAACTGATTTTGATGGAAATAAGCTACATGAAACTAGAAATGGGCTCTACCTGAAGAAGTACTACGCCTAGGCTTAGTGCTTGTTCTTTTATTTTTATTGTATGTATTTTTATGTATAATAGTTAGTTGGTTAGTGTTTATTATACCATATGTTGGTTGTTACAGGTGCCAACTGAGTGGTTCCCAGGTTTTGCAGATAATGCTAGCTGTCATACTTGTAACCTGGCTTCATCTGCATGGGTCATCTATTCACCCTCAGGACATCTAGTTTCCTTTGGAGGCACTTGCTTAGGTCCTGCTAGTAATTATGTGGCCGAGTACAGAGCTTTTATTGAGCTGTTAAGGGATTCCTCATCACGTGGCATCACTCGGTTAGAGGTCAAACTTTACTCTCAAGTTGTGGTTTCCCAGCTTAATGGAGCTTATCAGGTGCGAAACAATGTCTTGTTACGTCATTTTTTGCAGGTTAGATTACTTGAAAGAAATTTCGAATATATTTCATTTAATCACATTCCAAATAATGAAAATATAATAACTGATGCATATGCGAACTACATTCTAGATTGGCACTTAACACACATTTTGTAAAATAAACATAACAGATACATTTGAGACACATGTAAATAACTAGAAAAAACATATATATATATATATATGCAGAATCCGTCCATAGATAGGTCGAGTTTTGATCCAAAGATCTTGTCATAATTGTATAAATATACAAAAAATAGGATTGTAATCTATAAAAATGCCTATAGATCTAGGCATGGTCCTCAATGTCATCAGCTGCAGCAGCCTCTTCAGCATCCCTATAAAAAAGAATGACCCTGGATACCCTCCTCAGTAGGCGTATCCATGTAGGTGGAATTCCTACTACAAATTCCTACATGATAATAGGAATCTGCTCAATCCATATGGTGGGAGCTCCCTGGGTCATCTTGGCCAACTTTCCCTCAAGAAATCTAAGTATACCTTGGTCCCCACCTGGTATGGGATGCACAAACATCCTAGGGTGCCCATCGTGGTGTACAGGTCCAATATCTACATTTCAAAAACATTTAAAATGGATTAAAATTTTTATACATATGTATATAATTTTATGATTAAAAATCATAAAAATCATAAAACATAAAAAGAAAAATACCTATCTCTCCCCATGCTCCCCCTGGTGGGAGGACGAGATCGTTGTCTCCTCAAAAATCCAATCCGGAGTACAGAAACTGCTCGAGAACTGGAAACTGTCGCTCCCACCATAGATAAAAGTCATTGTCATAGACACTCTGGACCGATCCTCCACCACCTTGATGGAGGAATACCTCTCCCCACCTGTTCAGTCTAAACTAGCAAAGAGAAAATGCTGGCAGTGCTACTGCAGGACCGATGGAAGGCACTCTTGAAGAAGAATAACGCCACTAATATTCTAGAGTATCCAAAGTTTTTCTGGAATCCTCTCTTGTAGTCATAGAGTTGCTTCCTCATGATCAGGATTAGACCCGAGCACCAGTCAAACACAGTACCCTACACACACTTCACTGCAACTCTCATCTATGTTCGAGTAACTAGATGCAATGAAGATGATCCTACAACCCTCACCACAATGCTTACCAATACCTGTAATGGGAAACTGGTGATGTGAACAATAGGGATGCATGATCCCTTTTTCTGAGAACCTGGTGTGTAGTAGGTGTCAACGTAGTCCTAGACACTCATAGGGTCACCACCCCTACCTGTACCCTCGAGGTTCATGAGCATACCCCTATAGGACAACCCTATAATGAAGTGCATGTCTTCTACTATTACCTCCAAGATCTCCTCTTGAAGATCAAAAGCACCCAGGTCATGATCCCAGTAACTGATCAAATGCTTCAATAAACGGACATTGGCCCCCATGTTGGAAGTACAGAAGAAATTCAATAAGCCACTTTGTTGTAAATCTTGCAAAGTTGGGAAATCTCGTAAAGCATCTCGATCCATGTCTTCATGCTTTCGTTCCCTCCACTTTAGCACCATATTGTACTTGACCAATTGACCATCATTGATCATTAGAAACCATTGATTTCTCTCAATTTTGGCCATGTGGTAAGAACACACAACTGTTCTTTAGGCATGTCATGTGTCACACGCGGGTTTCTCTTGAGAAAGTCGTGTGTCACACGCGGGTTTCTCTTGAGAAAGTCATGTGTAGACTGCGTGTAGATGACTATTTTAGTAGCATACCCACGTGTACTACGTAACATTCTTACGGCTGGCACAAAACCTTAAATTTTTTCACAAAAATGAAAATTAGAGTGGATGAAATGAAGGAGAGGGGAGAGCCAACCAGCTTGACACTTGCGGATTTTGAATTGGTCCACTAACTTTTCCTTTCCTAGCAATCCAAGTTCGAGGTGAAAACTTGCCAAATTGGGTAAAATAGTCAAATGGTATGTTTTATTTTGGTTTTTGAACTATATATAGAGAAATTTCAATTTTTTTGGATCTATAGTCTATAGGTTGAAAATTATTTTTATAAATGAACTAATACCATGATTTTTTCCTCAATGCAACAGGTTTGAATTCTTTAAGAAGTCGTTATCCACTCATATAGGGTAGGATTTGGTCCTCCATATGTACTTTTTCATCTATACCTTGTCCGTTTTTAACCCTAGAATTACCTCTTTGACCATAGACTATGGTGTCTAACCATTTTTACCTCTTCTACATCATTGTTCCTCCATGTATAGGGCCTCCTTTACATGGGTAACCTATTTTAGAACACTTTACTGTCTTTTGGTACCCATGCTGCAATTGTGGTAGGTTTGTGGGAGCCTTCTGAGTAGTTTTTCATGACAAAATGAACCTTCATTTTGCATTCTTTTGTGAGCTATCTCTATTTATAAGGCTCCCTACCCTTATGGAGTTTCTTTAGGCTCAGGTCTAACTCCTCAAAATAGATTTGAATGTTGAGTAAACTTATCTGTTCAAACTCGTTAAAAATAAGTGAAAGGGAATCCACATTGGTGGTAGTTTATCACTTTTTCGGACCATGTGGAATATTTACGAAAAAGGAGTGCTCTCTTTTCTTCAGAATTGAGAAGAGTATTATCAGGAATATGTTTATCAATTTTCCAGAATTGAGGGACTAAACTTACAGAAAAGGAACACCCAGTATGAGCTTAGTTTTCTCTTTTTCGTGCTTTGGACCCAAACATGAAAAGATTCTGAGCATACTTTATGTCTTTGTCATGATCTCTAAAACCTAAAGAACAAAGCATTGAGTTTACTGCTATAATCCCCATTTCTCGTAATCAAATGGATCTTTCTGAGTGATCTTTCCTTCCTTCACACTTGTTAAACTAAGGCTACATGCCACTCTTGAAGGTGTGTCGGTCTGGTATTAGTTTACCCCTTTTTTGGACCTTGCCGACTTAGTACGAAAAAGGTATACCTTAGTCCTTTGGGAGCTAAGAGAGTTCTTCTGTGGATTGTTTTATACTTTTCTGCCCTCGGGAGACTAAATTGTACAAAAAACACCCCTCTAGATTCTTCTTTGGAGCTTTCAGACTCTCAAAATATGAAAACACCAACGAGCATGTACTAGTTCGGGCTCATAAAATCCACGAATAAGTAACATCATCAAGCTTTATTCTCTCCCCTCTTCAAGCTTGTAAAAAATGAAGAGAGACTTGAGTTGACTTTCTTGGACTGATTAAAATTTAATAGGAAAGATAAGCAAGAAGTACTCTCTTTGGGTTATAAACAGTGGCAACATGTCCTCCTTGAACATAGAATTCTATGAACTTTCTGATACTCATGTCTTAGTTTACACTTTCAGCTCAGCTATTACTTCATTTTTTTGCTCCTCCACTTGTCCTTTATACATGGGGAATCTGATCATGTCTCCTACATGACAGATAAGTCTAGTTGTTCCATCTGCAAGTTAAAAGATTTCTTGGGTCATCTCTGTGCCGTGCTCACTATTCTAGGATCTATCCCTTCATCTGATTATTATCTTGATTCCATCATTATCCTATCTGATATTACTTGTTTCTACCTTCCTATATCCAGTTCCTAGTCACTCTTGTGATCTGTTGGAGGATTCATTGCCTTCCTCATCACAGCATGGTTTCTCATCAGCACTTCCTAAAGACGAAGACCTAGATTTTTGACGATGGTACCTTAGGATTCACTACCATTATTGGTTAAATCCTTTTCTTTAGTTTTCAGTTTCAGTCATTGTCTGACATCCTGTTGAGTTCCTTCCATGTTTGAATTCAACAAATCTATTCACATGGTAGGGATTGTACCGCTTCCTTTGGATTTAGCCGAAGACCCTAGGTTCACCTCTATAACCTAAGTTGTGCAAAATTGTGTTTTGTTCAGCTACACAACTTTCATATTTTGAAGACTCGTCATTGTATATTGTGGCTTCGATCCACCTTTGTATTATATGTGGTCTTGTTACTTTTATCATATGATGTAATCAAATATTGTAAAGGAGCTAGTGTTCCATTATATTGAACATGGCATCCTAGGATATGATTTTGTATTTGAATTTGATATGTATATGTTTCAGGTACTTGAGTCTACTTCCTTTTTCACTAAGTTCTCCAAGATTAAAAGACTGTAATGTATTTTGGTCATCGCTTCCCTCTGAACTCACACATTAGGGGGCATCTGTTATCATGTAAAATGGCACTTCTCCGTCCGAGTACTAACATATAATATGTCAAGACACAAAAGGAAAAACTGGATTGAAGTAGCTAAAACACTATAGATGGGAATGGATTTTGATACATCATCTCTTTATCAAATGAATATATTTTTGTTTGGACATTAGGGTTGCACATGCGACTATTTGCACAACAGCCAGTGTGTCACACATGAGTATCTGCATTGCAACTCACGTGTACATTGAACACGTGGGTTTCCTTAAATCACAGAGTGTGTCATACGTGATTTTCCTATATCAATAGTCATGTGTACCTTAATTTAAAGTTAAAAAATATAAAACATGATTAGTCGAGGACAGTTGAGCCCCTAATCATAACTATCTCAATTGTCTCAACCATTGAAACCATCTAAACCTCTCTATTTCCTTATGTATAAAGAGAGGCCATGGGATGGGGCTAATCAATCATTCTTAGAAGAGAAAAGTTATGCTGGTGTTATGCTTTAAGACATCTTGGAGCAGCAAAACTCAGTGTCCTCGGTTTGCAAAGGAGTCCTTGTTTCAGAAGTTGGGTTGTAATCTCACCATATTTGTTTATTAATAAATAAAGTTCTTCTTCCAATATTGTGCACTCTTGTATATGTTGATTTCTGAATTATCTTATAGTTTCATTATGAATATGTTATTTAATTAACCATTTATATATATATATATAAGATATTTGCAGGAAGAACTTGTTCTTTGCAGGTGATTGGAAAAATCCCTGGAAGCTATTGAAGCAATTGGAAGAGGAGAAGAAAAGCTAGGATCAACCATCATAAACTAGGTTTTTTATGTTTTCTTCCTATTCCTATTTCAATTTCTACATGACTAACTGTATGCAAGTCTATCTTAGTAAGTTGGTAACCCCAGAGACCCTAGGTTATAAGGGTGTGTTTTCCTGAACAACACACACCCTAAGTTTCATCATGTCATTAGTAATGCCATGAAGGGAGAATTAAAGTTCCATTTGGCCAACCCATTTGAATGGGTTAGAACTATCAAAAATTTTCAAGTCCATTTTAGGAAAATGGTTCCATGTATTAGTATCCATGGAGGGTGGCTTATGGATGTGATCAAGACCTAAACGGTTTTTTTGGTGGCTAAATAGTATTGAGAGAGATGTTTTTCTCGTGTGTTGCTCATTGTGTTCTGTATTACAGTGTATTTCTTCTCAAATGTGATGAAATATCAGTTGAGACATTGTTTCTTGTATACCTTCCAACTTCTTAACCATATTTTGGCATAGGTTGCTTACATCCTCCAAAAGTTGTTGCATATCTCTTGTATGTTGGTCATCAATTTCTTGGATTTTTGTTTGGAGCACCTTGTAGTGTTCTTATAGGGTGTTTGTCCTCATGGAATTAGATAAGGTGTTCATGTTCTCTGGGATATTACATGGTGGTCTATAGGTAGGGGGACCATCCACCATGGGATGGTTGGGGGAGAGTAAGGTTTACAAGGTCTTGAAATTGAGGGAGTGTTAGGTGTGATATCCCTTTGATATACATGCATGGTCCAACAATAATACTCAAACTATTGTTTAATGGCACTAACTAAGGAGGATTGGATGTGCACTTGGTTATACTACTCAACTACTTGGTGTTACAGAGAGAAATTCCTATGGCTTGGGGTACCACAACAGACAGCGTGACTTCAGAAATCAATCCTTTCCAATATGCAATAGACATTAAATGTCTAACACTAAAGGATTAGACCTCGTACCTTATTCCGGATGGTTGAAGTAGATCCCCATTGAGCTTTCCAACTTCAGCTTGAATTGATAGATTACTTCCTCAACAACAAGTAAACAATACAAGCATTCTATATATCATGGTGTTAGATCTATTCTAGCATATATAATCAATAATGTATAAGCATTTGACATAATCCAATGGATAAAATATTCATTCAAACACACATTATTGGATAGGAAAAGATATTTCTATTAATATAAATCATAGATTACAAGATACAACCTCTGTCGGCATGTCTGTGAACCAGAGAAACTGAATCCCCCACTTGGGCCTCCGCCACTTCAATCCTCCATCTCTAGATAGCAAGCTCACAAGCAAAAGGCAAGCTTGGGAAGAACACAAAAGTGCTCCAAGGGACAAAGGGATGCAGACTCAAGCATAAGTTCTGGAAACAATGGACTATAGTTTCTTTGCTCTCAATTCTCTCTTATGCCTTCAATGGACCAAGGGGTTCCTTATATAGCTTTTCAAAGGGGTAATGAAAGGTCAAATCCAAGCGATCTCAAGGCATATGGAAGGCCAGGATTCAAATGAGTCGGATCCATGTCAAGGAAAATTCCAAAAGGATTTGGATTTTGTACACATCCTGATGTACACATTTTTAGTGGTCAAACCCACGTATATACGCGCTTATAGGTTTAAAAGTCGCGTGTATCATTTTTAACATGTTTTTAGGGATGGTCAAGGAAACATGAAAGGACAAAAAATGGTCCATGGGGTCTAAGGAGTCTGCAGCGGGACAGGGGAAGGCCATACAAGGTGTGATTCACCTGGAGTGGTGAAATCAGCTATAACAGATGCCCCCTAATGTGTGAGGTCAGAGGGGCCATACGATGGCTGAAATACATTATAAGTCCATCCCAGAAGTGGAGTGATGAAGGATCCCAAATGGAAGACCAGCCACCTAATCAGCATAGTACAATAATACAACTCTGCACATAACTGCAAATACATATAGTAGTCCTGGATACATAAGAGTACAATAGCCATGAATAGGCATGATACAAGATATCACATGAGTGGTCATTGCCACGTACAATATACATAGATCGGAATCTCCATGATGAAGATATAAAAAGGACCATGATCTCCATAATGGTTGAAGATATATAACAGATCAAGATCTCCATAGTGGCTGGAAATATCTGACATATACTAGAATCAAGTCACGAGAGCTGAAATCTCATGAACACTGGCATGATCAAGGATGTAGCATATAAGAGATGCCACCAATCTGGAAAGTATTCTACACAAACCGCTACGAGTACATGTCCTACTATGCAAATAGAGGTGTCGAGGTCGAACATAATAGTCCATTGTCTGATTACCGGTCATTAATGTATACCGTTAACAGATGTGAGATCATCCACCGATGA